>LKEA01000050.1:0-19106 GCA_003795315.1 Cytospora schulzeri | reverse complement strand
TAGGATGGACGGGGAGCTGACTTACATGAACTTAAGATATCGTGCACTACTGCGCTGCTCTTCTTCTGTTGCAGTATCGGGACGGCGTTGTCACCGAACCTCGCCGCTTTCTTCATCTTCCGCATCCTAACCGCCTTCGAGGGGACCGCGTTCCTGCTCGTCGGCTCAGCGTGTCTGCAGTACGTACCTTCCTTCCCGTCTGTCTTGACTATTCCCCATTGATGCTTTCGAGGGCAAACCCTTCGGGTATCTCTACTAATAGTCAACAATATCAGGGACATATACCGTCCCACGGAACGAGCCACAGCCATGGGCTGGTTCCTCGGCGGGACGCTCATCGGCCCGGCCATCGGCCCCTTTGTGGGCGGTATTATCGTCACGTATACATCGTGGCGTGTCATTTTCTGGGTCCAGACTGGGCTTTCGGGCCTCGCGGTCTTGGGCACGTTCTTCTTGCTGCCGGAGACGATCCACCATAAGAAGTATGATGACCTCCAGGGACTGAGTAAGACGAGGAAGGCAGCGGTGTTGTGGAACATGGTCAACCCGTGGAGAGTGTTGAAGTTGATGGTGTCGTATCCAAACCTGTGCGTCCTTTCCTTGACTTTTGCTTATCACCTCCTCGGACGATGGGTCAAGAGCTTTGGATGTTAGCTACGTCCCTGGTTTGCCCTGTTGTTCTCCCTTGATCTTAAGGTAACATATGTGCTGATGCCCTGCCTATAGCATACTCGTAGGCGTAGCCTCCAGCTCCCTTGTCTGGAATATGTACAGTCTGCTCACCCCAATCCGCTACGTCTTAAACCCCCGCTTCCACCTCACCACACCCATGCAGAGCGGCCTCTTCTACCTGGCCCCGGGGGCTGGCTACCTCCTCGGCACGTTCTTCGGTGGCAGGTACGCAGACCACGTCGTCAAGAAGTACATGGCGCGGTCGCCGCCGGGAACGGGCCGGATTCCAGAGGACCGGATGCGCAGCGCGTTGCCCTTCATGGGGGTCGTCATCCCAGCCTGCGTTCTGATCTACGGCTGGGGTGTGGACCGCGGCGTGGGGGGCATCCCGCTGGCGGTGGTGACGCTGTTCCTGCAGGGCGTGGCGCAGCTGTTTTGCTTCCCGAGCCTGAACACGTACTGCCTGGATGTGATGCAGGGCCACGGGAGCGATGTGATTGCGGGGAATTACTTTGTTCGGTATCTGTTTGCTTGTCTTGGCACGGGGGTGGTCCTCCCTGCTGTGGAGAGTATCGGGGTTGGGTGGTTCAGCACGATTAGTGCTTTATTCTTGATGTTGAGTGCCGTTGGGACTTGGGCGACGGTTACTTGGGGCCGGGGCTGGAGGGAGAAGGTGGACCGGAGACGGAGGGCGGATAGATTCAGGAGGATGGAGAAGAAGAGGGAGGAGAGGGAGAAGGAGAAGAAAGAGGCGAGGTCAGGAAGGGGCGCGGTAGGTATATCGAGTCCGGAAACTACGGATCACGATGACGAGGACCACAGTGATGAGCATGCTGATGTTTATGAGAAGAAAGAGTCTGTATTACCACGGGAAGCCGAGGTTTCGGGAGTTTCGCAGCCGGAGGCCAACGTTGATGTCCGGAGGGAGAAGGCAGACGAGAACGTCTGAGGCCGGATATGTCACTCTGGAGGATCGGTCGGGTCAGGAATGGACGTTGCTCGGCTCCGGTTTGGAAACCATAACCAAGTACCTAGGTAGGTACTTGGCCAGCATATACTTGTTATTAGGATTTTGATCGCTGCCTCGCCACTAAAAGCGCTCTGGAATATTGTTAACTAGGGCGAGAACTCTAGGAGGTACGTCACTCCCCTGTACGACTCTATTGCCCGGATACAGTGACTTTGCTTACTCACTAACATATGGTAACACTGTGAAATGGAGGAAATATACGATGTTACTGTACTCGGACAGTATCTGCCGTTTGTCACCGGCTCGTTCGTTGACTGCCGATGGTGGTGTCCACCGTTGTGTGACTTCTGTGTGAGATGATCATTCTCGAGGGAATGAGTTCCCCGTTATTTACTAGGTACCGTGCTGTTGTGATGGCCATAGGTCCCGAGAGTGATTCCTATGCATGCATCGAGTTCAGTTGAGTGCATGCTGGTATATCATCAGAAGCCCAAGTAGAGAGTAGGTGGTCGCCATAATAGAGGGAGAAGAGTCCGATATCCGTACAGCCTCAGTATCAGACGATATCTTGCCATCATCGGACCTATCCAACGGCCTCCAGACTATTTGCCTCCTGGGGGTCGAGTTCGGTTGTCGTCGTACAACAGCCTCGAGCTTAGCCAGCCGCCTCGCAAGCCGTGTAACGCCTGGTTTGTTACATGCCGGGAGCCGTTATTGACAGGCCTAGTGCATGATCTTGTATCTTGGCTCTAGGATATTGGCACTAGGATCGTGAATCTTTGATCTAGTATGGATTCGTCGGGAGAAGTGGTGGCTGCAGTTGGGCGATTCATCAGAATTGTATGTTGAGTCGACGAAGATGGTCTGCCTGCGGTTAGGTCAGTAACGAATCTGATCATAAATTGCGCCAATCCGCCACGGTCAGAAAGTAGACAAACAATACAGTACATACAAATTATACTGCACCCATTTTCCATTTTGAAATTGCGAGGTTGAAGGGGAGTGAGAACGAGAGAGATGTGGTAGTCCTGATCAATGATCATGTGTACTTAGTGTGTAGCTTCGGTTTGGCCGTCCCTCGCACAACCTCGAGGTTACAGACTACGATTAATGGACGCACCATGAAATTTGCCTAGATTTCTGTTGAGATCGTCGTTTCACTGGAAGAGATGTCAGGCTGCACTGTATCTTGATCTCGACGGGAACTGCTGATTTCTGGCACACTCTCGCCTTACTCACCTACCTCCTCCTCCGTGGTTGTTTGTCTAATTTCGTCAGATATTTCCTCCGGGGCCGAACATGTGCGGCAAGTCTGAAGCTTTCTGTGTTTTTTGTCGGTTTTCCTCTCGCCTTTTCGATTGAGGGTTTTTACTTTGGTTGTGCTCTTGTCGCGTCAACTCGTTACTGTACGTACGTACACCTTTACAAGCTTGGGGTGCTCCTTCCTCCTTTCTTCTTCCTCAGAAGGGGATTGTGTCACTTTACTTCCACTGGCACCACCTTTCCATCACCTCAACCTACCAATTAAGAAAGATTAACTTATCGCCGACCTCCACCTGGCGTACCAAACTTCCCCCGTCTACCTTTTCCCTTAAGCGAGCCCTGACTTTGTGTTTTGATTCCTGCCTACTATCGGCTATAGCCTATCAACCCAAAGCACCCAAGGATCCAAACACGCTCCTTCTTGTTGTTGCACTTCGAGTATTAAGCATCAAACCATCCTGTCAGCCAAGCTTCAAGTCATTCCACGATACCTGCCACGGCCTATGTCAGGCACAGCTCGACGTCTCTGAAGCTGTCTCAATCCACCTCAACCTTCACCACCACACTCGTCTCGAGCAGCTTCGATATTCACTCGTTCATTCAGTAACTTTCTTTTGTCATTTACTATGGAAGGTGCCTTGCGTTCCCCACCACCAAGACCAAAGTTGAGAATCTCCTCACCTTCGTCGCGCAAGAGCATCTCGATGCTGCCACCACCGGTCCAGTCTCCTCGCAAGTTCCCTATGCGGGCTCTCCTCAGCCATTGTCTCTATCGGCGCCTATTACTATGGAGCATAGTTGTCATTGTCCTGATGTGTATGGTATTATTTGGCAGAGGCGTACAAACCCGACATGGAAGGATCATGGATCTGGTCGACTTTAGGAAAGACAGCAGGTTCCCGATCAGCAAGGCAACTACTGCCACGATTGAACAGAAGGTGACCATTGACAACTACGAAAACGGACACTGGGACGGTGACAGGGACCGGGACCGGGATGACACGGGTCGCAATCCCCTACACTGGCTGAAGTACAAGCAGTGAGTTGAGATTTCCGCGTTCCATTCTGCTCAGCTCTTGCACTCACTGACTCCTCCAGCATGGATGGCTACTTCAATGGCCTGAGAACCTTGGTACCACTCAAGCAGCACATCCCCGAATTCCCTGCAAATCCAGATTCGCCGCCAACCATTACGATCGCCGTTGGCTCCTCCCTTCCGACTCCTACACCCTACGTGCCACAGCCCGACTATCACTCAAACGAGTACCAAGAGAATTATTATTCAGTTCATCAGTGCTATCTTGACCAGGAAGACAAGGTCTCAGTCCCAGACTTGTATGTCTACGACGGAGTTCCGCAGGGAGTAGCACAGCCGGCATTGGGATCCTATGAGCTGCTTGGCATTCGACAAGACGTCTGCTACGATCGCTTCGGTAGATATGGACCCTATGGGCTTGGATACACCCTTAAGGATGGAGGTGTCGGAGAGGGAATGGACACCGAGAGCGAAGGAAGCGAGTACGTCTGGAACAAGACGGGCAGGATTGATTATCACAACACGGACTGGGGGAAGTTGCAGGATCGATGTTTCGATAAGAATCGAGAAAGGTTCTTCGAGTCTGGAGAGGTGGATACCAACAGGTACAAGACTGAGAAGGATTTCAAGTCCTATCACGGCACCGGATCCAAACGGAAAATTGGCCGCATCGCGGTCGTCATCCGTACATACGTCGGATTTCAGTGGACGCATCTCGCAATTATCAACTTCCGCGCCATGATCTCCGAGCTATCCCTGCGATCCGGTGGGGAATACACTGTGCACTTCCTTCTTCACGTCAAGGATAACGAGCAACCTATCTGGGCGGATGCAGAGACAGTACAGGAGGTTCTCGATGCCAATATGCCACGCGAGTTCCAATCGATCACCACGTTGTGGTCTCACGCCCAAATGGAGCTTCTCTACCCAGGATGGTTTGGAGACCCCTTCAAGAACCCATCAAACCAAGATATCCACGGCGTATACCGCTCCGCACATATGCCTCTCCAGCACTTCGCGATGATGCATCCTGAGTATGAGCACTTTTGGAACTGGGAGATGGATATGAGATATGTTGGAAATTACTACGAGCTATTTGATCGACTTGGATCGTGGGCCAAGCAGCAGAGCCGGGTGGAGCTTTGGGAGCGGTCGCAGAAGTACTATGTTCCAGGCTATTATGGCAGCTGGTCCAACTTTACAGAGGTGGTCCACGAAGAGATCAAGAACTCGGGCCGACAGTCCATCTTCGGTCCTGTCGCTTTCCCCGGAAAACAGGCACTCCGTGCTCAGGAGCGCGGTCTTCTTTTCATGCCCGACACTTGCGCCGGCAGAAGAGACAACACCGAGTGTGGCATTGATGAGGAGGCGGATTTGATTACTCTTAACCCTATCTTCGATGTTGAAGATTCCGGCTGGGTTTTCGCTGAAGACGTGACGGGATACGACCGTAGCCAGCCAATCCCACCTCGGCGATGTGCAATTGTCACAGCCTCGCGGCTCTCACGGCGCCTACTTGAGATCATGCACGAGGAGACTTGGCGCCTGCACCACAGCATGTTCTCTGAGATGTTCCCAGCCACCATTGCGTTTCACCACGGGCTCAAGGCTGTTTACGCACCTCACCCAGTGTTCCTGGACAGGAAGTGGGAAATTGAAAAGGTTGACTGGGCTTTCAATGGGGGTCGTGACCACAGCACCGGTGGCCGCGGTTCTCCTTTCGATCTTGACAACGAACACAATCATGCTGGTACTAGCTGGTATTACAATAGCGAGTTTGCCGGACTCCTGTGGCGCCGTTGGCTGGGATATTCCCAGTATGACGGACGTGACGAAAACGGTGGACGAGCTGGTGAGGGCACAATGCGTGGAGGTAAGGAGGAGGAGAGCCGAGAGGATAGCACGGGTCGGATTTGCCTGAGGAGCATGCTTGTGCATCCTATCAAGTGGGAGAAGCCATCAGAGAGGATATAGAGATGATCACAGCGAGATGACTGCATTTTGAGCACAGCGGGGTCGAAGAGGACCACCAACATGATTTTGCCGGTCAGCCAGGTGATGGTTGTCCGGCCACGAGAGTACGACGTAATTAATTCAGGGGAAAAGTGTATCTTCTCTTTAATTGTTGAACGAGGTTTCGACACCGTTTTCGAGAACATAATGGATGTGTATGGACTGCATTTTCGGCGAATGGCGCAGCTATGATGTTCTCTATTACTGTACAGATAAGTAATGAAATATTGTTGAGTCGAATGCTAATTCTTGAGAAAGGCTGGGGACAGGGCCATAGTTCCTGTGAAACCATAACCTTTGCGGGTGGGTTGTCAACAGTAACAGTCCCATATAGTCGATCAGCAGTGCTTGTCAAAGGGTTGCCCAATAGGGAAGTTGAAACCAGTCCTGATGCAGAGAATGGATTATCAGTTGGGATGAGGTGCTATGTTTGAATGAGCAAGTTGACGTCTCTGCTGCCCTGTTGATGTATGTTCCTTAGATCTGTCAGTTGATTGTTGCTGCTTCCCGCTTGGTCCAACATTCTCAGCCAAGGTAACTTTTAAATCTGTCAAAGGTTACATCACAACAATTAATTACTTGATATAAACAAACTTCCAAAGCTCAAACACTATTAAATGAGAACAAGAAGTCTTTCTAGTAAAGATAGTAGTGTGGAATTAACGAGTGGCATCATTTCTAGTCTAATAATATTCCGGCATGTGTTTCCTTTGCCTGTTCCGACTGGCCATCCTCAAAGTTGTTTCTTTCACCACGACTCATACCACCTTTCTTCTTGTGATTTTCCCATGGCAGAACCTCTACCATTCTGACAGGGTATGGGTATGAGACTACACCTAGTTAGTCCAACCCGTGAACCGCTGCGAAATGTCGCTGACGTAGTAGGGGTTGCCAACCCCGTCAGGGGCGACACTGAGGTCGTCGCTGTCGACGGAGCCCGAGTTGTACTCCCGAAGGGCAGGGTAGATGGACTCGGCCGACCAGGCGTTTCCCCAGTCCTCGAGGTTCTGCTTGTAGTGCTGGGTGCCGCAGGTTACCATGTAGGTGGTGTCGGCCTGGTTGTGGATATTACAGGTGGTCAGCGATCATGAACTATTTTGGCGAGGAGGAGGGCAAATGCATAGGAGGATTGGTTGGGGAATAACTCACCTGGGGAAGATTGGTCTGTCCATCGTAGCCGGAGCATCCAGAGGCCTGCATCAGGCCGCCGGTGGGCTCGCCGTCGGCATCCCACGTGGTCTCGACGCCAACGTAGCCGTGGCTCTCCTCCATGATGATACCTAGAGAACAATTGTGTCAGCATATATAGATTCTGCCAAGTAATTGAGGACTGGTATAACATACCGAGGATGACACGCTCATCAACACCAATCGAAGCGGCAGCATCTCTGCTCCAAGTTAGTCGGCTGTCATGTAGGTGGACTTGGATTCCCGCTCGAGAGAGGCAATCGATCTTACTCAATAGCGACGGCGATACGGCCAACATCGTCCGAGGTGCTTCCAGCGGCGACCATGGAGGCCTCGTTGGCGTTGAACATGTCGCTGAAGCTCAGCCAGCTGTCCATGCCTGGGAAGTTATCCCAGGGGCCAGAGTAGTACTTGGGGGCGTCCGAGGAGGCCTGGGCGGCAAAGGTCAGGTTCTTGGGAAGGGCGACTGCGGCTCTTCCCTCGACAGCGTCGGGGGACGGGAGCTGGGGAGCAGCGAGGGTGATGGGGAGGCTGGAGGCCAGGATGGCGAGGAGGGTAGTCTTGAGAGCCATTGTAGCGGTGGTTCGTTGGAGAGATGATTGTCGAGACTGGGGGTTGGAGAGTTGAGGGATTGTTTTGGGAGGTTCCAAGGTTCTTCGATTGGTGATTGACCTGGTGTTAATTTTCATCTGAAGACGCGTCGAGATACTGGTTGGCTTTTATAGAAATTCATCCCATCTATCTGGGAGCCTGTACAGCTACCTAGGTACACGTATGGCCGACACCTGGGCACTCATATGCTATCTGAGCATGGCCTTATTGATCACAGCCAGCATTCAGGCTACACTAGCCTTTCAAGAGCCACTTTCACTCTTAACTGGTACAGGTGATGATGGAATCAATAGTTCTGGATGAGTCTTGACTGCACCCATGACGGGGTATCCACTCTGGAATGTTGCTGACAGGGAGGTACTTTGGGACAAGACGCCTCGTGAACATACGACATAGTACCGACCCTGAATCCTATTTTCCAAAGGCAGATGACTATCGAAAATACAGTCTAGTATGGTGGTGTGGGCCTGCCAATCGCTGTATTCAAGCACTGCAAGGCTACCCTAGGTATGATTCTATGCAGACCTTCTCGACTAATCACAGCTCGGTTAAAGTGATCTTACGTCTATAGAGCCCACACATGTGGTTCAGAATGAGTAATCCACCGCAAAAAAGAATATAGCCTTGGGATTTCTGAGGCGCCCAAGGTTCAAGAAACTATTGCTTACTTGCAGGTTCCTTAGCTAAGGCAAATCTTGATGATTGCGACCCTATTCAGACTAGGTGATCCCAAGTACCCGGAGAGTTCTACTGTAAGGATCTATGCATGCAAGGCTCTGGCTGAGCTGTAAGGTACCATGCAACTCCCCATGCAACATGTGTGGGTGGCAACTTAGTAAGTCCCAAGCTCCTGAGGCGTTTTCATTCTGGTCTTTGGTTATTCCCGCCAGTGCGCCTTGCGTAGTATTCTCCCCGAAAGTTAGTAAGCACGTGTTCCGTCCATGACCGAAGAGGTAAAGCTCGAGCCGTCCAGGTCCAGTATAGGAAGGTGATGATACATCAAGAATCCTATTTGGGCGAGGAGCATATCCAGGAAAGGTAATAAGCGTTTTCGCTGAGTAAAGAATATTGGTATAGTTTGGGCAAGGAGCATATCCAGGAAAGGTAACAAGCGTTTTCGCTGAGTAAAGAACATTGGTACAATTTGGTTCGACTATCAACCGTCGAGGCCAGAGGCTGTGGTGATGGTGGCCGCCACTATCACACTGATATGAGTCCACAAAGAGTTCAGGCTTCCACCCATCACAAATAGGATTCGACTCATCTCATTGCTAGAGTCAATTTTGAATGAGACGGAGGTTTTCTGGCCGATTTGAGCAATAGGCAAGAAACTGCGAAGGCTGACTCTCCTGTATGAGGGTAGCAGTCACACTCTAACGACTGTGAAAGCCGCAACACACTTGGTAGCAGGAAATTACGGTATGCATAAGCGCCCCGAAGAAATGAGAAGAAATATAATGTCTTCCTCGAAGTTTCACATAGCAGAATTCCGCCTCTCGTAAGCGTCGGCCCGCCTAAGGATTAAGGGACCGTGATAGTCAGAATTTTACCAAAATCATTTGGGCACGGGACAGTGAACACGGATTAGTCAATGATCTTCTATTCGGTGTGAAGGCGATGACTGATTACAACCGTGAGTAGTTAATGTTGGCACCGTCTTGATTCGGGGAGTCCAGACCAAATGGTCATCGGTCACCAACAGGGAGATGACGTTCTTACATACCTAGGTAGCTTGCAAGATAGGCAACACAGGACATATCCGTACTCGATCTTGGAACATGATCCAGTGTCAGAGTATGAGTTTCTTTTCAAGACTTCGGACAATTCTGGGTCTGCAATGCTCCCGTACGAAAGAGTACCGGTGCCTATGAATTTGAGAAACTGTGGATTCCTCGCGATACAACGACTAGGAATCTTCGAGAGAAAACGGCTGGAGAATTTGTGATTCCTTCTAGAGAGATGGAGTTAGAGAGTCCTGTTGACTGGGAGGTAAGTCTTAAACCTCTAACCTTTCCGGGACTTCATGTCGCCCTAAAATGTGCATTAAAAAGCCCTATCAATATCACATTACTACGCCGTCGAACAGTTGACTGGTCCTCATGTACTTTGATATCGAGTCAAGCTAGTTACCAAGCATACATGTAATCAGAAGACACCGACTATGGTAATAATCAGCTGAGTTGCCACCGATAAGAGCGGAATATCCATGAACAAATCAATTTATATAGGCTCCGTAGATTGGGGGCACATAAAATCGTCCGTCAATGTAAGGGCAGTACTGAAGTTACGATGCAGGAGTCTTGTTATGCTAATTAGGGCATAATCTACAAGTCCTCACCATGATCTGGAATACTTCCAAGCGCCATGAGGCCTTTTGCCCCATGGGTATACAAAGTATATACAAACCTGCGTCTTCTTTACCAATTGTGGCGATCGGTAGATCAGTAGAAGGCTAAACATGCCTTCCATTGTGTTGGAAGAAGGTGGTGGTATCACAGAAATGAATATTTACCCTCTGGACACTCATAGGTAGATCCCTTGACTTCATCATTGCATTTGCCTACTTACTCAAGCAGGAAAGGGAATGAGTGTCAATTCGACAAGAGGAGACAGCGCCAAGGCGGACCAAGAACCAGCTTTCACTAGCTGTTCATAACCAGAGGCCTCCATTTACATGAATGAGACAGTCAGCAGACGGGAGAAACGGAAGCAGGTTTCGTGGTGTAAGTTACCCGAAAGGGAAATGATGCACAATTTGCCGGCCTTGCGGTACTGAGTACTACAACCTACTACTTTGTACTATAATTTCTCAAGCATGTATAGGAATGTGGGCGTCAGATACCGGACACTTTAATTTTAGGCGAGCCCTTGTCTACATCTTTTGGGAATGTCGCTCGAAGGCGAAAGAGTCTTGACCTCGGGAGCGATCAGAGCATGCGGACGTCCGTCAGATATCTCCATAAGAGACACACATGTTGAGGGAGGCCAGGGTTCCAAGCATCATGATGGGAGGATGCCAAGCTGAAGCTGGTTATCAAGAAAAGAGCTTGGGCACGAAGTAATGGGCTGAATTCCCGAGAAATTACCTGGGCATGCAGAAAGGCAGGGCATGTCGTTGGAAGAAGCTCGTGGCTTGACCAGACCGTTGCAGGGAAGTACCGCCCAACAACCCGCAAAGTGGAGTGTGTTTCAGGAAAAGCCCCATTATTAATCCTTGTCTTACCATATCTAAGGCAATCAATTGGCCTATCCTACTGTAGTATGTAAGGAAGCCAATCCCCTGCATAACTACACTGCATAACTACGCCACATCTACAACCTTGAACAGGTCGCAGCGCCTAAATGCAGGCCCAGGCTATGACCTCACAGCGCAATCAACTGCCAACGACAGACAACACACTGGTCCAGGAGGTTCTTGGAATGAAGTGTGCTTTGAATGAGGATTGGCCATACTCCATGAACTTGGGGAAATTGCTTCTCCCTCTCTCATTTGTTTTCGAACGGTCTGGCTATGAGGCGACCACGACCACCCGGCAGATCTGTATCGTGACCCTGACTCCCAACCAATGGGCTCTCCTGCGCCAGCTGGCTGGACCAGGCACTGATTTCATGACGCACACAGAGATGGAACCTTGGCTATGGATGCAGGTCTCACACGGCAGGGCCACGGTGGTAGGTGACTACGACTTGTCAGAATAGCTTCACCTCCGTGGACATGAATGTAGCTGTACCTTCCTTCTACTGCGGCAACGCTTGACTGCTCGGTTGTTTGAGGGCCACCGCTAGCATGACATGTCTGGGTCAGTGGACTGTGACTGCGACCGTGAGTGCAGTGACTGTCCAATTTGTCAAATCAAGCTTTCGTGTAGTCTGATATGTAACCTGAACATGCGACCTGAGTTTGCGACCGAATCACAACAGGGCCGCCTGAGAGTGCGACTCAAGGTGACTTTAAAATGACGATCTCGGAAGCTCTGGCTCTTCAGGAATAAATACCGTTTGCAGGGACCTTCAACGTCCTAATTTCCTGGGCTTTGTTTCTGTCCAGACATCAGAAAAGACGGTCCAATTCCAGCTTAATTAAGCCTTACATCCCTCGCCACACTGCAACCAAGTAGACACTCGACAAATCCGTCAATATGATCCTCACAGACCTGGTGTCCATGATCTTCCGCCTGGCTGAGGTAAGTGGACAAAAATAGACCCAACTTCTGACACACACACAACGTACTGACCGTTCCCTTTCCCTTCCAAAGCTGGCCTTCGCGTCGATCGTGGCAGGCATCACCGGCAACTACCTCCACGCCCAGCACGGCCAGTCCTCCTGGTCCCTAGGCCGCTTCATCTACATCGAGGTAGTCGCCGGCCTCTCCATCCTCCTCTCCCTCCTCTGGCTCCTGCCCTTCTCGGGCTCCTTCATCCACTGGCCGGCCGACATCCTCCTCTCCGTCTGCTGGTTCGCCGCCTTCGGCCTGCTCGTCAACTGGCTGGGCGGCTCCTGCGGCCGCACCTTCAACTGGAGCGGCCTCGGGCTCCGGGGCAACAACTGCGGCTCCTGGAAGTCGGACGAGGCCTTTGCCTTCCTGTCCGCCATCTGCTGGCTCGTCTCCGCCCTCCTCGGCCTGTACTGGGTCCGCCGCCACGCCGCCGCGGCTGATGCCAATGGCGCGAGGAAGAGGAGGTGGGGTCGCTCGCGCGTCTAGGCAAGGCGGTCCGGCGTGATTACTTACCTCGATGACCTTCTGACTACCGCTTTTGGAGCTCGTCACCCGATCCACCCCTCTCACACGATATAATACGACCTGAGCGCCTTGCCCACCCCCCACCCCCCTCGCGGTCGGTCAACGGCTCAAGGGAACTTGGAATCTCAGTTAATCATTTTTGTGTTTAATCCAAATTTCGGCGTTCGTCTGGAAAGTGTACACGGTTTCTGGAATGGGGCAGCTTGCAGGGGGTTTGAGCAATGTGGATTTGTTAAGGAACATGATACCAGAACGCGAAACTCGATACCCTCACTTGATATCACTTTAATGACTAGCAAAACAAATACTTAATTCTTTTCCTTCACCAGTGTATTCAAGTTCCATATTGTACAGTCTTTAGATATCGAGTGCGAGGAGATTTGGGGCTAACAGTTGGCCTGCACCCGCTCCTCGCCGGCGCCTGATGAATAGAAATGGCGGAGAAGACCGACGAATGTTGATGACCACATGGCTGCAATTGTCAATGTCTAGTATGCGGTGGTGTTGCTTCTGGCCCTTTTGTCCTGGCCCGGGGCTCAAGTGGTACCTAGGAAGTAGTAGACCTGCAAAGCAGTAAAGTGGGTTCATATCAACGGTAGTGCTATTTTACTTCTCCCGTCTGGTGTCATCCAGATTAGTGCAGGGCGGAAGGTTAGCACTGTCACTCTTCTCAAAGCTGTGTTTTTGGTAGCGGGGATATTGAAGGCGGGTTGATGTAACGGCGCCATGGCTTCTCTTCATTGCCACGCCTGGTGTGGCTTTTTGGAAGTGTTCTAGAAGCTGTATTGTCAAGCATTCCAAAGGTTGAAGATTTCTGATGAATCCTAGACCCCCTTTCTTCCCATGAGACCTGCCTGGAATGGCAACGTGCTGGGCACCTGTTCACTGTCCAGATCCGAGAATCGAGGTGTTGCTTTGCCATGGCGCCAAGATGTTCAGTAGACTGTCTCCTCATGGGCTGCCTCTTTAGATTGCTGTCTCATTGTGTAACGTAATGAATGTATGACCACCCAGGTAGACAACCTTGCAAATTCTTTGACGATGTCAGGGAGCATCTGATCCTGGATACGGATACGCACGTATACGGGGAAAGTACAAACGAAAGCACAGGGCACCTGGGCACATTGAGGGCGTCTAAAGCGTATGACGTTTGATTGTGTAACAAAACCGCCACAATTTGTAGATGTGGCTAATGCGGGGTGAAGTGCTCTGCGCCACAAGATCGGCAGTATGGCTTGCAGGGCTGAAGGCTGGAACTGGCAGAAGTGCAGGGAACTCCCGCTCCCGCAAGCCTCAAATACGACCTTCTTTTTTTTGTGCTATATCATCCTGACGACACATCTGGATCTCGCTTACAGACTTTTTCTCCCCTTTCTTGCCGCTTTGAAACTTCAACGTCTTTCCCACCTGCCAGCTTTTCATGTTTCTATCCCTAGAGTGGTCGAGTGGCCCCTCCTCAGCGGGAGATCTTCGCCTTTCCAAGGTCGAGACCAATTGAGCTGCTAATTAGAGTACAATTAACCTTGTGGGTCCTCGACTTTCCCCAATATACCACTACCCAACGTCGTCATTGCCGTTGAGCTACGGGATCGTACTACGTACACTATCAGAGCTACAATATCCACCCTAGAATGGTGTTTGAGCCCCAGCCCTGAGATGTCGCTCGTACATACATACCTATGTACATACTGTACCACGTGTGTACCTGAAAGACCTGAAAGGGATGCCCAGACATTTGCTTGTTTCCCCATGACGCCAGATGTCGTGCTTACTGCCAATTTTGTGGGAAACTTGGTTTTACTCCAGTCTTTGTCGTTTGTCCCAGTCTGCTAGTCAGCCTAGCCCAGCTCAGCCTTAGCAGTCTCGGGAGTCACAGCATGATGGATCAATACGGGGATACGCCTCTCCAGCCATGGCCACTTCTTGCATAGCTTGAGGTTTCAAGGCGGAGGTCACACCAATCATGGACTGTCCTTGCTACTAAACAAGGTACCTAGCTATGTCCTGACGGAGCTATACCCGATCCATGGATGCCATCCATCTTCCCCCATTTCGCCATCTGGGAAGGGGATCCCCCAGCTGGGACAGATGACGAAGGCTTTGTGGCGGCGCATCCTCTCGTCTTGTACCTGCCGTGGTTTGAAGCTCTTCCCTGTCTTATACAGGGATTGTGAGGGACCTTTCCTCTCACGGGACCGTAATGTTTGCCCAAGACGACTTCAGGATGATGCAATCAATGCTCAAACAACCCGATGGCGAGTACCAACCTCTCCTTCAAGGGTCCTGAGTAACAGCTTCTGTTGTTTATAAAACTGCTCTCCCGAACCTCATCTTGTCCATCTCCAAATCTCCTCATCATTCACCCCAACAACCTACACACACAACTTCCTCACTCAACTCTCAAGCCTTGAACTTTTTGATACCCCCTTTGAATACAAACTTGATACCCCAAAACCTACAACCACAAACACAAACTCTTTCATCATGGCTGGACTCGTCAACAAGGTCAAGGACGCCCTGCACTCGGATAAGAGTCACGAGGCCCCTCAGGGCGCTACTGGCCCCCACGGATCCAAGGTTGCAAACACCGTCGACCCTCGCGTCGATTCTGACCGTGATCACCGTGCCAAGTACGTTTCCTCACCACCAACGGTGGATATCTCCTTGAGACTAACATGATTCACAGCCCAGCAACTGGCACCAACGTGGCCGGCTACAGCGACCCCGCCAGCACACACAGCACCCACAACACCCACAACACTCACAACACACACGGTCACACCACTGGCACCACTGGCACCACTGGCACCACTGGCACCAGACATGAGAACGTGACGGGCTTCGACGATCCCACCGGCACTCACGGCCCCCACGGCAGCCGCATTACCAACGCGGCTGACCCTCGTGTTGACTCTGACCGGGACCACCGTGGCGCTGGCCTTGGCGGAAGCGGCACACACACTGGCGCGGGGCCCATCGGCTCAACCGGTGCTCACACTGGTCACACCGGCACGGGGCCCATCGGTTCAACCGGTACTCACACTGGTCACACCGGCACGGGGCCTATCGGCTCAACTGGTGCTCACACTGGTCACACCGGCACCACCGGCCACTCCAACTTCGCCGGTAACTCTGGCCACACTGGCTATGATGGTCAAACTGGACACACCGGTAACATCGGCCACTCTGACTTTGCCGGTAACACCGGACACACAGGTCACACAGGTGCCGGTACTGGAGCCGGTATTGGCAACTCGAACCTGACAAGCGGATACAACGACCCCACTGGCACCCATGGTCCTCACGGCAGCCGTGTTACCAACGCGGCCGACCCCCGTATCGACTCTGACCGCGACCACCGCGGTGCCCCAGGCACTGCCGGTACACTGCACGCCGGGTCTGGTCCTGGTCCCGCTGCCCACACGGCTGGCCCCCACAAGTCCGACGCGTTGAACAAGGTCGACCCCCGTGTCGACAGTGACCTCGACGGCAGCAAGACTGTTGGCGGCGACAAGACTTATCAGCAGTAAGTTGATGTGAGTGTGCAGAGCCCTCTTTTTCGTTGGCTCTGAAGTGGAGAGATGAAAGAATATAGAGCTAACGAATTACCCTTTCAGTACTGGAACCAATTCATTGGCCCACAAGGACCCAACCGATGCTTCGCAAGTACCCCCTTCGGTGCTGCGTGAAGCTGTTGGCGACCCAGTCATTGAGCATGGAGACCATTCTCATGGACGTGAAGGAAGGCAGCAGTCTATCTCTCACCAGGATGCGCACCGTGGGATCTGAGTAATGTGGATGATTGAAAAGTCAACGGAGGCATACCTGTAACTTTTAGCTTTATGTATTCATGACCACCAAACTGTCGCTCCTAATAGCAGACATGATACCCCACAAATTACTTTCCGAGAACATGTCCACTTGCTGTGATCGCAAATGTACTGTGTTGTTACCTACCCTGCCTTAGATTCGCTTTTGAAAACTTGGCCAGTTCATGTCTGATCCTGGCTGTCTGTCCCTCATCAGTATGCTGAAGACGGTGGCTACCCGAAGATGTGCTTATCGACAAAGATTCAAGCCGAACCCACGTCCAACCATATTCCACATAGACTCATAGTTTGGCCTGTACGTTCAACGGTGGATGGCATGTCTGAGGGCTTTCTTTTGCCCCTTTGACTTTTCGGCCTTGACCGGTGTTGCGTCAATGAGGGGACGGTGTAACACACCCTCCAGTTCAGATTCTCAACGGTTGGGCGGCTTTCTCCTGATCGACGTACATCGTGTATAAAATCTGGCTGGCTGATGAGGGAATACTGAATATAAGGATGGGGAACTCCTGTACTGGCATGATGGATAATAGGGGGGGGGGAGAGGTGAGGGTAGGGCAGGATATTAGCCAGACTGTGTTAAGGGTCTAGCTAAAGGAAGAGACCCGTGGGCTGATGGACAGCAAGTTGATAATTTTCGTAGTAAACGGGACTCGATAGGACTCAACAGTTGTAGGATTGCAATAGAAGGCCTCGTCTCATATCTCCTGAGGTGTTGCCATGGCCTTGGACCAAGTAACATCAAGGTCACGAGGTGAACGATTGATATATATACATCGGTACTTGATATCTAATCTAATCCGATAGCAGTGACGCTAGACCAATCGTGGTCTTGACAAGCTCCGTAGATATCTTATCTTGAATCACTTATCGGTATCGCTCACCGACGACCAGCGGCTTCCAAGGTTCCCACGGCTGGAAAGTGCATACCGTATGTATCATTCATCCTCTTCCTCAGTCATCTCACCTGACTTACATGTGACAAGTCAACATATAATTCGATCCTGGATTTCACATGTGCGGCCTTTCCATCCAAATGCCAACAACTTCAACACTTTGAGGCGCCTCGGAGCTCCTACTTAGCTTTGACTGCATATCATATTCTAGTGCATGTTTCGCGGTTGGTGTACCCGGACTTCGGACTCATGCTGCGTCACCGGACAGAAGCCGGGAATTGGGAATGAGGGCATCACGATTCCATGAGCCTCACCCGAGCTAGTCCATCTACGGCCAACAGTCAACTTCCACTCCACTGAACACCACTACCGCTACTGTCACCGTTTCCGTCTCTTGACTTGGTCGTATCGTTTCGTGCAGCCGGACTATCTTCCAACCTTCAGCCAAGATTCCTGGCTCACACTCCTCACTGCCCGGCCAACCAGGCCTCCAAACGGCGCCTAGTCCCTCAGGAAGACAGGCAGCCAGCCAGCCAGCTAGCCAACCGGCAGCCTCCCTCGAAGTCCGAAAGTCCTGGGAAATCTGAAGTCTGACCTGTCAAAGATGGCCTCGTCACCATCCCCGTCGTCGCCCACCCCAGGCCAGCAACAAGTCCCAAACAACAACAACAACAACAAACCCCCCAGTGCGAACAACAACAGCATCCCACAGACCCTCTGGGACCTCCGGGTGCCCCTGTTCGTCACGCACAGGGCCGCGCCGGGCGGCGCCCCCTTCATCACCTCGGTGCCCCGGTTCGCCTACCTGGCGCAGCTCCTCCCGAGGGCGTCGGCCTTCTTCGGCGTCCCGTGCAGCAGTTTCCACCACGAGGAGGTGCAGCTGCGGAACCTGGCCGTGGGGCTGCTGGTCGATCTCTACCAGCCGAGGCTCCCCTGGGTGCTCGAGGTGGGCGAGGGCGACGAGTGGGACATACGGGATACCTTCCTGAACGGTGTGAAGGAGGTGAGTTTTATTATATGATCTGTCTCACAAAAGGGGGAAAACGGATACGGCCATGTACTCATCCTCCGCTCCCCTCCTTCTGCTCTGCTCTGCCTGACTTGCCTGGGTCCAGAGAGGAACAGCAACGTTAATGAGGGAAACGGAAACACCGACTGGGTGGCTGACCCTGGATTATAGGCCGATTTCGTTCGAAACGGCAACGCAAAGCAGATCATGAGCCTCTCGAAGGAGCACACAACTTCGCTATGGAACGCCGTTCTGGACAGTAAGTAACACGCCAACGTCTCCCCTTCCTCTTATCTGCCTTGCCTCCCCCCTCCTCCTCTCCCCCACCATGTCTGCCCCGTGGACGACATCCGCATCGTCTCCACAGATTCCTGCAGACAATCCTCATAGTTTCAAAGGGTTCGATAAACCTGCTCCAAGCGACGCTCAGATCCTCGCCGGTGGCTTGTTCCCCAGTCCCCTTACCCACTTCATCGTCGTCCCCCATTTAAAATTACCACGTCCAAGGCCATCCATCATGCATGCACGTCACGGCCGTCACCATGTTTGACAGGCCCCAACTGCCCCCTCTCATCTCCTGACACACACACACACACCCACCCTTCCCTTGCTCCACACATGTCAACCTGCAAGACATCCCTGGTTTCTCATGCTCCATCTCCATCTCCATCACACTCCCCCTCCCCCCCCCCAAATGGCGCACATCATGCAGTAAGACCACTGACGTCGCCCGCCTTCCCTTTTTCGCGCCTTCAGACGACTACGCAGCCTTCTCGAAGGTCAACACCCACCTTCTAAACCCTCCGACACCGCTCAAGCACGTCCCCATCCGTGTCTACATCCCGTCCTCACCGCCAGACGCCAGCGGGTCGGCGCCG
>LKEA01000049.1:200463-218364 GCA_003795315.1 Cytospora schulzeri | reverse complement strand
CCCAGAACAGACAGCCCGAAACACAGCCATCCCGCGCCTGCCCCCCCTCCAAACCACACAGCTATCCACCAGGCCGGCATACGCCCCCGTCACCGCCATGATGGTGTCCACCACGTCCATCCGGCCGCGCGAGTAGAAGACGAACACCAGGAGCCCGATGATGGTGCCCCGGGCCTGCCCGATGACCATGACGGGGGCCGCGGCCGGGGAGCCCGCGACGTGTGGCTGGAAGCCGAACTCGAGCATGGCGTCGCGGGGCTTGAACATGGGCCAGATCCCGCCGAATGTCATTGTCGAGGCGACGCTGTTTTGTTCACGCTTGGGTGTCAGTTGCCTTTTTCTTTTCCGCTCTTTTTTTCTTCGTCTTGGGAGATGTGTTTCTCACGCCCGTTTGGAATAACTGTGGACAAAGAGAGAAGTCCAGAAAGGAGGCTGGTTGACTTACATGAGAGCCGGGATGTGGTGGAGTGCAAAGCCTTCGAACATGGTGGGCGGGGAATTCAAGAGTGTATGTTATTTATAGAGGATGCGTTGTTCAGTGAGAGAGAGAGAGAGAGAGAGTTGTATGTCTAGTCTTGGTTGGTTGTGGTCTGGCGTGGGTCTGCAGAAGGCCGAGGGAAGAAAATGTAGTTGGGATTGGGGAGGTTTGGGCGAGAGGCGTTCTTCAAGATGTTTGAGATTTATATGTATTTCCATTTCCATTCTTTTGTTGGCAAAAGCCCACCAACCAACCAACTGCTATCCATGGCAACCAACAACAGCCCGTGGGGCCTTGTTATAATCGCGCGTTAGATCCATATTCAGTAAAGTTTAGGTGGGTCACCTGCAATGCTGGACTACCATACCAACATCTAGGATGATTTATCATATCTGCTTCACACAGTACAGTCAGGCAACACGGCATTGAAGAAGAAAACCTGGCTTAATAGCAAATGAAATGTGATATTCCTCTACCTATCCGGTATCGTGATCGCTGTCCTCCCAACCTTGATAAATCAGCGCTAACGCCTCCCTAACAAACCCCCCTCCTCCCGAAACAAAACCCCCAACACCATAACCCCCGATAATTGCCCTTCTCAAGTCTTAGCCATCTGGCCCGCCGTCTCCCACAGGTCTCCCGGCACCTTCCATCCATGGACCCCAGCAAACCTGACGTAAGCATCCAAGGCCTCATTAGCAGCGTAGTCGAACGCCCGCGCGGTGGCGTGGGTGGTCTGGAGCCGGGCAGCCGGCTCCGTCTCGCTCATGGCCATCCTCACCGACAGGAAGACGGCCTCCATCGAGGTCACGGGGCTCCAGCCGGTGCTCGTGAGGAGCTCCAGGCACATGGCACCTCCTATCGTCACGTGACCCCCGCCGCCTGAGGCGAAAGGCAGGAACCGAGGACGGATGACGCGGACGAAGGGCGGCGAGAAGGGGTACTCGCGGCCGAAGCGGACCTCGAGCACGATCGAAGTGACCCCGGCCTTCTTCATGTCTTTCGCCAAGGGCAAGGAAGGATCAAAGCTGTGGAGTTCCACAATCCACTGGAACATGTTGTCCACCTTGTCGAAGTCAATGTACCAGCCAAGCTCGTGGAGTGGCGTGCTGGCTTGCACCTTCTGCATGTGCTTGATGTCGCTAGCCAGTCGCTTTGTGGAGTTCGGATTGGCCCATTCTGGTACCGGAAGTTGAGGCAATGTCGTAAGATCCAGGGTGCCAGGTCGAAAGTCGGTGTGCGGGGGTGTGAGAGGCCGCCGAACTGTGAGGTCACGGGCCGTCGCCGTGTCAACGCTGGAATCTCGTGCAGGGTCTGAGCTGATACGTTTAGATGGCGGCTCAGAGCTCTCGTCTTCGCTGCTCAAGAGGCATACGATATCCGCTTCGTCCTCTTCATCCTCGCCTCCCGTTGAGCAAACAGTCTCGTAGGCTCGCTTCGACGACGAATGTGCTGAGGGCTTCTTCTTTGACTGGCTGGTACTAACACGTCCGCTTGGTATTGCCTTCAGAGGGATCTTCAAGACTGTATTATCTGGTCCGTACACAGAATGAGCGGGATCTTGTTGAATTTCGTTGATTCTGGCGGTATTCGTATCGACAGAAGAGGTTGAAGTAGACAGGCCTGACCATGGCTGAACGAAAAGATAGCGGCATTGAATCCAATCCACTTGGTTGACAACTAGGTGGGGAGTGGTCGAAACAAAGTCCTCTGGGGAATTGACGATCTCACATAGGGAGATAACTCCAGAGCCATTCAACGCCGAGTAAGGCCATGTAGAGCCAGTTCCCAGTCTAGATGAGTAGCTCGTACTGGTGAAGAAGTTCTGGCTAAAGTAGACCCCGTTGCCGAAAGCCCTGCCATTCTTGACCTCATTGAAGTCGAGGCCTTGTCGTAAAATGCTATGCCAGTTGCCGAGAGCGCTTCCATGCCACGCAAATAGTGTGGAATATTTGGTCTGCTTCTGGGCCTGTAGATCTCTGAGCGCGCGGTGGAAGCGGAGCTCCTTGTCTGGGGCGCCTTGGGCGAAGCGAAACTGCACACACGACTTCATGGACGGAATCACCTCCTGGTCCCTGGTCTTGATTGTCGCAAGAAGTTCCTTGTCCGGGGCGTGATGGTCATCGACAGGACTTACCTGTAAGATGCATGATCGATTCGAGGCCACGATCCATTCGAGAAGTGTCGCTGCTGCCGGTGACATACTGTGACAGGACCTCAAGTTGCTGTGTGGGTTCTTGATGAGGTATTCCCGGATCTGAGCGACGGGAGGTATCGTGTCTAAGATGCTAATCATGGCCTTCGCCTTGCTAGAATCGCTCAGGTCTTCAAACTCCATGTTATACACGAGCAACTCCATTACGATTGTGCCTTCGATCTGGCCATGAGCAGCAGATGACACTGGGTCCGCGCGTTTCAAGTCAAAAGTAAAGCTACTTGTTTGACGATCCACATACTTGATGTAGGCATGGTGATGGAAGGTGTGTCCCGACTGTCCAGTGCGAGTGTTGGTGCTATGCCGCAGAACGATCCAGGTACCTCCAGTGATGTTGCCGATATCTGCGATACACGAGAACGTAGCCTTCTGGAGTGCCAAATCGACAGAGACCTTGATGGGAGCCACATCCATTACAGGTTCAGCCATAGTGCTTGGAACCTTAAGCCGAAGGCCGCTAGGGAAGTCCCGTATTGGGTACTTTTCCGTCGCCTGCTGCTGATGATATCCGGTGTACGGAGTCTGCACACTGCTATAGCACAAGCATATGAGCAGATCAACAACGTAAGGCTGTGTGACGATCTCGTGCTCGATGGAAGGTCCAAAACCCATCGTGATATATTGGAAGAGGCAGAGTGGGTCTGAGCAGACGAACGGCTTCAAAGCCTCAAACTCCTTGTCGATGCGTCGATGGCATCGCAGGCAATACTCCGTGCAGCGGACGAAGTAATGGATTGCAAACTGCATAGCGATCAGAGGAACACTAGGCTCGTGTTCGGCAAGTGAATCAAAAAGAAGGACGTTCGGAAGCGCCTTTGGTGCATTTCGGGACTCTCCTATAAGACACTCGTCAGTTGTATGGCTCGCCAGTGGAACACTGTACCTAGGATATTTCATGTGGGGAACACTTACCAGTGGGATTAGTCCCAGTAGAACCAGATGCTCCCATCGCCTTTCCATTTGACTTGTTCGCTGATATGGGGTTTGTCGAATTCTTTTCTTTGCCTTTTGTCTGACCATCGTGCAATTTCGAAGCCAGGTTTCTCAGCTCCGCATTGGCAACGTCCCACGTTGCGCAGCCACGGAAGCGGAGCTTGAGAAGCGGAATGAAGCTTTCGCTCATGAACTGTTCCAAAGAGGCAGATATGAAGACTTTCCGGAACCTCTGGTCGTCATTCTCGGTGGATAGGGTTGTATCTCCTTTTGTGGGCTTCTGGGTCGTAGCTGTGAATGCTGCGAGGGCTTGCTCAAAGGATGGCTTGTATTTGGTACATTTGCCAAAGCGAAAATGGATATGAAAGTTGGCAGAGGGATTCTGAGCCACCTCCTCAGCACAAGGATAGAGGCCGTCGATTCGAACCAGTAAAACGATGTAGTCAGATGCCTCAACATCCCAGGCCTCAAGGGCTTCTTGTGACAGGCCCAGCTTGCTGGTGCGTACCGAAAGAGATAGAAGAAGTGTCCTTGAATCGCCCAGGCCGCCCAATATACCAACCTTGCAGCCAACTTCACGCGCCTTGCGTAAGTCACGTCTGATTCGTCGTAGGACGACGGAATTCCATCGGGAAGCAGATGTGGTGCCAGGTGGATGCGAGGGGCCTAAACCAAACTCCTCGTCGTCGGCGTCATCGAAGTCGTCGTAAGGTTCCTCGCCGTCGTCATTGTCAGCCCCATAATCAGGCAAATGCGGGTCTTGCATACCATCCATAATGGTATCTCCCTCGGAGTCGACATTGTCGAGGGCGCGCTGTACGCCTGTTGACAGGGTGGTGATGGCCTCAAGAATCTTCTGACCGAAAGTGAAATTTTGCAGTTCCTCCAAAGTCGTGGTGATGTTACCTGTCACATCATCGGAGTCTGTGAAGAGCAGAAAGCTGTTGCCATCAGGGTATTCGTCGACGTTTTGGGTCAACACGCGGATGGGGAGGGGCTTGGGTAAATTCTTGTGGACAAGAGTAACGACAACTTCGCCCTCGGAGTCGCCTCGCTCGATGACTGCAATGCCTGGGATTGCTTTCTCGTGTAGCCGCTCGCGGGCAGCCCGCACATCAGCATTGAAGCGCTTGAGCGACATCCTGTCTGCAGATCATCGGGCACCTACTTGCTGTAAGTTGGATGACTTTCGTGACCGTATGGCTTAGACAGTTGATCGTGTTTGACTAGGGACTGTGTTCCTCGAAGTTGATAACGGGGTAGATTTGTGGCTTGGACGCGTTCCTGCAGATAGTGAGACAGGACCAAGTTTGGAAGAGTCCCCGCAGACGGTATGAAGAGTTTCGATGGGAGCTTGCTTACTTATGGATAGAAGGATGCCTTCACGTCCACTGCAGAAGAGCAGATGTGGGTCAATGTTTTTTCCTTGGTGCACTTCCTATGATGGCTAGAGGCAACCTCGAAATGTCTTGGTGGTGTGTTGTAAAGAAAGGGCACTGGTCAAAACGAGTGTACGGAAGATCTCAGGCAGAAGAGATCTTGGGGGAGTTGTTTTCAAAAAGCTGGGATTGTAAAGTGAAGGTAAGTTCGGTCAAGAGAAGTGAAAGGGAATGAATGTAATGTAATGTGTGCAGCCCCCAACGTGCCACAACACTAAGGCTGGAGAGTTCTTGTGGTGGTCGATGCTGGTTGGTGCTGGCGGGGTTCGCTCAAGGCAACAGCCATTAATTGTGAGCTGCACTGCACTGCACTGCACTGCACCGCATTGTACCGTACCATACTTGGCTGCCTTCTAGAACCACATCCATTTGTTTGGTTATGTCTGCAAGCTTCTAAGATGCTCTGACTTCAAACACTGCCACGTGCCCGTGCGTTCCTTCCCTTTTGTTCCACTTCTTCGAGAGAAGAACCTCAAGGTACGACGATACATAGGTACTTATGTGTGGTAAGTACCTAGGTACATCATTGCCAGAGTACCTACCTAGGTAGCCTAGGTAAGTAACTGGGCATCCCCATACAACCGAGTGTCGTAGCTCTGGCAAGGCATATTGATGATCACGGAATTGTTGGTCAATGACGATAGATAACTCATAAGTTTTGGGATGGTTTCCTTGGCTTCTCACCATAATTTCATAGATACAGAGACAGGACGTCTCAACACACGAGGCATAGAGAAGAAAGACGCGACGTGCTTAGACTTAGACATGCGAAGTGTGTGGAAACAACGGAATACTTAAGGTTATATCCGCTGATTCAAGCATCCCTGCATTTGCAGATCTCGGAACCTCTGTTCTGATCCATGTCAGCATGTCTGTGATTAACCTGTCAACTCATCCTCGACCGCGCTGGGGCAGCGGGTCGCGACTGACAAGGATACGTACCGTACAGTACCGCTCGCTACCCCACCATTCCACTGAAGTGTGTACAATAAGCCCCACCGCGGGGCATCTGGGAACGACGTGCGACTTCGCAGCTTCAAATACAACTCGAGCTCAATGAACCAGCTCAGTTCAACTAAACTAAACTTACAATAGCCAAAACACCCTTGAAGTGATTGACACCACACAGACACCATGCTTATCAAAGAATACCACGCTGACGTGACGACGACCGTCAATGGCGTCGAGAGTCCCATGCGCGTCTTCGTCTTCCATCCCACAGTACCTCAGTACCCCAACGCGTTCGTCTCCCTTCACATCTCTCACATATCACCCTGTACCAGATACATCTTATGTGTTCATCTATGCAAAGAGTCCTAACATAATCCCAGACGCTTCCCTGGTGTGGTCATCTTCAGCGAGATCTACCAGGTCACCGGCCCCGTCGCCCGGTTCGCCCGGCAGATTGCCGGCCAGGGGTACATCGTCGCCGCCCCGAGCTCGTACCATGACTTCACCGGCCCCGAGCCGCTGGCCTACGACGTGCCTGGCACCGACAAGGGCAACGAGTGGAAGATCAAGAAGACCCTCGAGTCCTACGACCAGGACTCTTACAGGACGGTTGACTACCTCCTCAGCCTGCCCACATGTACCGGCCTGATCGGAGCCACCGGCATGTGTCTGGGTGGCCACCTTGCACTGCGAGCTGCTGTAATTATGAACCCACCCACGAAACGGTCCTTTTTGTAATTTCCATTCAGACTACTAACAAAAACACTAGCTCGACCCCCGCATAACAGCAACAGTCTGCTACTTCGCCACAGACGTCCACTCGCGCACCCTCGGCCCCTACGAGAGCGCAAACACCTCGGCCACGGCCCCGCCAGACAGCAACCACACCCTGGACCTCCTTCCCAAGCTCAAGGGTGAGGTCTCGATGATCTTCGGAATCAAGGACACCCACGTCAACGACGCCGGCCGCGACCTGATCCGCGCCAAGCTGAGGGAGGCCGGCGTGGTCTTCAACTTCCACGAGTTCGCCTGGGCCCAGCACGCCTTCATCCGTGATGAGCTGAGCAAGGGCCGGTACGACCCGGCCATCACCAAGGCGTGCTTCGAGATCCTGCTCGAGTTGTTCGGTCGCACGCTCAAGGTCGATCTGGGCGCCAAGGATGGGGCTCCCCCCAAAGTTGAGCACGTCTGCTAGACATATGTGTTGCATATATGGCTGTTGGAAAGACAGAGGGTGGCATGCCATTGATGGACAGGCCCTCATGTCGCTCCCACCGGACTTATATACCCTGGCCCCGGGAAGTTCGAGATAGGCTTGGATAGGCACCTCAGGGACTACAGATGAATGACAACGTATTTGAACACCTTATGGGACTGCAGAAACAAAACGAGATGCAATTCGATCGACCCAACAACTGTATCTTTGAAGTTACAGCAGTGGTCCGAACTACTGGATTTTATCGTAGCGACAGGCTTTGGCAACGGAAAAGACTGCCAGTTTGCTTCAACTGCCAATGGGCAGCATATGGCTTCTTCCCATTTCAAATTCACATTCGGGGAGCCGTTATGTGGCAAATGAAACCTCGATACAGAAGCTCCAAGAAACACATGTCAGTCTCCTCTAGACACATATCATCAGCTACCTACGACACCTTAAACCCATCTGCCCGATTTCCACTCTATGCTCCATTCAGATGATAACCTAAACGCAGCCTTCAACCCCACAGCCTGCATCGTGGTAGTGATGGTGCTGCTCCCGATTTCATTTCGACACCGTGTGGAGCCTCAGGCAGGAATTGCCGACAGTAACCCACTCCCCTACCTTTCCCCCATCCACAGACAGGAAGGACCCTATCCATCCTAGACCTCGGGGTACTTTTGCAGGATATCACCCGCATGATCACACTGAGTGTACCGTGGAAGTTCGGAGTACACGATCAGTCGCATCGCCGGTCTGTCATGTGAAAAGCCAGGCCTACCCCCCCCCCTCCCCCGGCCCAAAACACCTCCAGGTATCGATTGACCGATGCACTACATCACGACGGAGGCCCCCCACCCTTTCCGTTTCGCGTACGCGGTGCGCTCAGAATGAAGCTGTTTGGGGGCGAGGGCCGTCCGTACGAGATGACGAGAGAGAGATGTTTGTGACCAACGTGGCGGGCGAATATGTCCGCGGCGAGACGGCAGCACCACCCAGTCAAACGACGGGTGGCACAGGTAGGTTGGGTAGAGTCATTTGCAAGGACCAAAGTCTGGCCTATGTTTGGCATAATCTACAAGTTGTCCCTGGCAAGGGGATCAGAAGACAAGGATGCGACTCCCAGCAGTGGAACTCATGGTCAACCAAAAGTCAGTGCGATCTGGAAAGCCCAGGGACTCATCGAGCTTTGAATGTGATTCCATCCATGCTCATGAACTCGATCGCTACTGCCATGTCGGTCAATGATTGTGGCGTATCACTTCGAGCTGTGCTGATACTGAGCTGGAGTAGCATACCCGTGGGCACGACGCTTGAACTGTATTAGCTCTGTGCTGTATAAGACGAAGAGCTGCAAATGTGTATCTCTAATAGTATAGAAGTGTTCTTGGTTACTTGGAGTCAGTCGAAGAAAGCTGTGGTTGCGTTACTGAGCATCTGTACACAAAGGTGCAATCCATAACGCGGACGACGGTAAAATATTGATGGCCATACCGTCATACTACCTAGGTACGTTTCGAAAGGAACTGCAAAGTAATCAGTCCAGACGGAGCCACTCCAGTGACGATAAACGGTGACCTACAGGGATAAATAGGTACCTAGGTAGTTCAGCCCAATTTCAAGCTGTATTGAGCTGTTTGTTTCGGAGGCTGTTCTTTGCCTTGATCAGATTCTCAAGGAAAAGACCTATGATATTATCACGATGGTGTTGCGGTGCAGTAAGGAAGGAGCGATACGGTTACTTGGGGAACGATTACGTCGCGCTTCCAAGACCTTGCAGCGCTGCTCCCGCGATATATCGTACGACAATACTGGGGTCTTTCATCTAGAAGACGGCTTGTACGCCTTTCAGGAAACGAGGACCAAGACAATTGGACGGAGGAGCCGCATACGCCTGTGGCAAAACACAGGAGGACCACCTAAGTAGATTGTACCCCCTCCGGGTGTGGTTGTCCCCATCCGCGAGCCATGAGGAAACCCCGATGACTGACAAGACATGTATCGTGGAGACTCAGTTTGCCGAATAGCGAGCGAGAATGTCTTTCGGATTTATAGGTCATTGGGAGTTCTTCATCACATGTGATTCTGAAGGATGTCCTCCGGGAGTAGCCACACGCACCCAGGATCAGGAGGCAAGGCCCGCGAGGGCCATATCTACACTACCATGCAACTCCAAAGATGTGTAAGCTTTGGAACCTGGTTGCAGTCACCTTCGTTACTCAAGTCTCAAGATGAGCAGTCCAGCCCTCCGGACGCCAATCGGCTGGTGGCGTCTGTCAGACCGCGTTGTGTAGCCACCTTCGAGGTCTTACCCAGGTGCTTCCTTACACAGCACCTGGCACACGTGCAGCCGGCCTGGACGACATCTCATCATATAGATATGACTGAAGTACCAAAGTTGCGATAGCAAAAGAAAGGATGGGTTTGCTTGTGCTGCGTACCCCGATCTTGACCTCCCCTGACCACAGGTTCCATGATAAGGCTTCTCAGGTGTCTGGCGTCGGTGTTCGCTCGTATAACATGATGGCCTCATACATGTGTGAGTGTCGAGCACGGGGCCACCGAGACTCTACGACTTCATTACGTCGGTGGACACCCAAATTTGCGAATGCCCTTTTAGAGTTGACGCAAAAATGGCTTTGGATAAGGGATGGAGGCGTATTATCTGAATGCCGACGATATCCAACAGGCTACTGCCAGCCATAGCAAGCCACACCCGCTATACATAGTAACCCATTACACACCACAAACGGCGCTTTACTCACAACGTACCAAGTGCCGGTGGACATGCAGCCATCAGGAACTAGCTCTCCCGTGAAACGAAGCCAGTTCCTTTCCCCGTCCCCCCGTTGAGAGGGTTCGTGGTGTGTGAGAGTGAGAGAGTCAGCCTCTTACAGTAGAGCCCTGTCAGCATGCAGATTTATAGTTGTGTGTGGCGCTGCGAGTCTGAGTGCGATCACCAACTTGGCAGACTGGCAGACGCCACCGTCGCCGCCCTAACAGGCGCCACCCGTCAGGAAATCCCGGACGTGGACAATGTGACTGGCCCGACCGGCGCGAGCACAACAGGCACACCAGGACCGGATGGCGTCCGGCCCTGAAGATCTTTATCACGGTGTTATTTGAGGCCGCGTGGCCTAATGCAAGGCGCATACCCGCCCGTATGTAACACGGCAGCTGGAGTCTATTTTTTTTTTCTTCTCTTCATTTTCCCATGGAATTTTCTTGTCGACTGATGATTTCCCACAAAGTTGGACAGAAGGAAGCGGGAAAACCTTGGTTAGGGAAAAGAGGCTAAAGATAGGCGAGAGGAGGCGAGAGAAAAAATGACGCTGGCAAGCTTTATCTCCACCTCGACCCACTAATTGACCGGGTCCCCATTCAATGTTTCCCTCGTGAATCGTGAATCTTGTGAATCTCACAGATCCCCGTGCTTTCCGGGCCCAAGCGTCGGACAGGCTGACCGACAAATGTTCTGTGTGTGTGTGTCCAGGTGTGTGTGTGTGTGTGTGTACCGAAGATACGTACTCAAGTACCCAACCTGCCCTGCCTGCCCACCTGCCCAGTACAACACAGTAAGCTTCTGGAGAAAGCCCACACAATCTGCAGCAGATCGATCTCTATTCTTCCATTGTGCACGACGTCAAGATTATACTATAGCAAACTGGCCCGTGCGAAGGGAAATCACACGGCCGAGTAAAAGGAAGTGGCCGTTCTTTTTTTTCTTCTCTCTTCCCCTTCCTGTCCGGCTGCCAGCCACACACGCATGTACTGACGCAGGTTGACGACGACTTCGGGAGGGGATTGCCGGTGCTTCGTCGGCGTCTTCGGCTATCTCGACTAGTGAGCGGTGAGGTGCCCCCCCCCTCCAGGTAGGTGAGTGAGTGATTGGGTATTTTTTTTCTGTTTTTGGGAAAAAGTCATGGATAATTATACAATCCCATCATGCAAGCACCTTACTCTACTCTAGGTATACAAACAACCTTTATTATGGGACCGGATAATGACCGCTGATTTTAACATTTGAACCCTGATTTGGGGCTCGTAAAGGTAATATCCAATACGCAGTAATTGCATGTACATAGGGAAAGATCAAGGGTCGGCCCCCGGCACTGACATTTTAAAGTTGTTGTTTGTGTCTGTCAATGTTCCGACTGCAACAGGGCCCGCCCTGCCATGATGATATCAAGCTGAACTAGATGGCCCACATGGGGCTGCATGGCCAAATTGGGGAGGGTTCGACACCGTCGTCATAATAATGGGGCTGACTATACTGCACTAGACAGAATGCGGATGACAGAGGTCCATAGGAAATATGATACTGGCCAAGGAAGGGGGGGAGGACTGGAATGTGGCCAGCTGAAGGGTGGGTTTGACGTGGACAGACCAGCAAAGACCAAAAAATCCAGCAGGGAAAATAGAGAGAAATATTTACATAGTGGGATTGAATAAGGGGGGGGGGGTCGGGTCCGTCAGGGTCAGTTCAGAGGTCAGCGACCCGACCGACTGTGCAGCCGTTGGGGGGGTGTTGCAGAGTGTATTTTTGTGCTCTTACGTTTTATGTCTCTAATCCTCTCCCGTCCCGTTCGTTGGTGGCGTTGTCGAACGAATCGAAGGAACAAAGAGAAATGACTGTAATTGAAAAGATATATGTCTAGTTAGGTAACTAGTCCTGCATTTAATACATACATAGTATACATAGTATATGTATGTACAAATGTATGAGTGTTTGTGTGTGTGTGTATCTGTGAGCGGTACGCCCATATGTACGCGAGTGTTTCACGACTCAAGACGTTGCTTCGCTCGCCAATGGAAGGCTCCCTCCCCAGTTCCTCCCCACTAACAACTGCCTTTCTCTCCCCTCCCTCATCCCGAGTACCGTACACTAAATACATAGGAGAGATTCAAATGGACTGAATGGTCCTAAAGGTGAATCAATCGACACGTGTTGGAGGCTTGAGCGAAACGAAACAAAACGAAACGAGATGAAGACACAAAACAACACCCGCCTTTCCTCTTTGGGTAGGTTTACATGTGATGTGACCCCTGCATTTGCCGTGTTTTGGCCCCTGAAGCCAAGATCTAGTGTACTGCAGCCGCCTGCAGGGCTCTAAATCTTTTTTATTTCCCTGGTTGGGTTTTTTTTTTCTCTGCTCTCCCTCAGTTCGTCTTTTTTATTCGTGGCGGACCAACCTGCCCATCAACCCACCCATTAATCCACCCACCCACACCTTCACATCCTTGTCAAAACCCACTTCTGCCACTTCCACATCCCCATCTACGATCTTTTGAAGGGGTCCTCCAAATGTCCTCGGTAACCATTCAGGTGCCATTCATTCATTTCTCCATACTGCTGCTATCACCTCTTTTTCTAGCATATTATTAACCCTCTTGGCTTGTTGATTGTCCCCTTCAACATCCTCCTCCTCCTTCCTCTTCTTCTTCCTCCCTTCTCCTCCTCTTCAAGGGCAGAAAGCATCTTTCTCAATCGCATCGACTTGGCCTTGTCAAGCCAAAGGTGTTGTTACATCTTAGATCTTTCATCCTTGTCAATCGACGTCTGTGTCTCTTTACTCGAGACTCGCGTCTTTGTTCTACAATCGTTGACCATAAACATCACCAACAATACGAACTTCGACCCTCGGCCTCATACGAGAAAGCATTCTTTGACGGGCCTGGTAGAGCCAGACACGCAGTCCACCGTTCAAGAAAGCGTCATCTCTGTTGCATAGCCACCACCAGGACGTGGATTTGAGATCCACTCGCTTCTCTTCCTCGGCCCAGCACTGTTTTTTACGCGCTTGCTATAAGTACGCATTGCCGTACCTTGACAGGAGCTCCACATTCTCGGCCGTCTCCAGCTTATACTTACATCATTTTTGGATCGACCGCATCCATCCCTTCGCTACATATCTAGAACGGCGCATCTCTAGATTCGAATACGGAACACTTCCACCGCGACTCCAAGTACGGACGCGGCTTGACAATTACTAAAAGAACAACCTCTTATGCGACCTCTATCCCCTCGGTCAGAGGAGAGAATGGGGTTCATGTCACTCAACAACGGTCGGTCCGATCGGTCCGACCGTTCTGACAACATGGGCGAAGGAGACATCCCACTTGCCCAAGTCTACACATCGAGCTCCACCGGCGCAAGACGACAAAATCAGACACTTGGGGACATGACGCCTGAACAGTCCACCTCCATGGAGGAGAAGTCGGGACTGTTCCACCGGAAATCCAAGACCAGTCTTGCTGCTGCTCCGGGCGGCAGGAGGAAAATGGTTAAGGGTCTGGCGGAAACCGGCAGGAAGGGCACTTTCGGCGAAGAACTTGGCTTGAACGCCATGGGTCGACTCTACAACAAGATTATTGGCTTCTCTGTCATCACTCGATACCTCGTCTACATCGCCCCGGTCGCTATCGTCCTGGCTATCCCGTTGATTGTCATCCCCATTACCGGTCACTACAGCGACACGCGCGTTGGCGGAACCAGGGAGGAGGGTGCCCCCAGGCTCTTCAACCTCTTCCTGTGGATCGAGATCTCATGGCTGTGTCTATGGGCTGGCAAGATCGTCTCCCATTTCCTCCCACATGCTTTCATGTTCCTCTGCGGTGTCGTCAGCGTCGGCACTCGAAAGTATGCTACCGTGCTGAGGAGCTTGGAGATCCCCTTCTCTCTCTTCTTCTGGGCCCTCGCCTCATGGCTGGTGTTCCGCTTCAAGTTCCAAACCAACGGTGGCGACAAGTTCGAATGGGTTTACGTCGTGGTACGCATCTTGGGCTCACTCTTCGTGTCTTCCTGCGTGTTCCTTGGCGAAAAGGCCATTATTCAGCTGGTCAGCATCACCTACCACCAGCGCTCTTTTGCCAACAGGATCAAGGATTCGAAGAGGGAGATCTATCTGCTCGGTCTCATGTTCGAAGCCTCCAGGACGCTGTTCCCAATGTACTGCCGCGAATTCGCCGAGGAGGATTATATCATCAATGACAGTATCGAGATGATGCTGGGCAAGCGTCGTGGTCGTGGACACAAGAAGTCTGGCTCAGTTACACCCCTGAACCTTATTGGCGAGGCCGCTGGAGGAATTGGACGTGTAGGTGGCAAGATCACGTCTGTCTTTGGAAACTTTGCCTCCGAGATCACCGGAAAGCAGGTATTCAACCCGAACTCCTCTCACTCCGTGGTCTTGGAAGCGCTGGAGAAGCTGCAGACCTCCGAGGCCTTGGCTCGTCGTATTTGGATGTCCTTTGTTGTCGAGGGCAAGGACTCGCTGTACTCGGAAGATGTCATCGAGGTTCTCGGACCGGCACTCAAGGAAGAAGCCGAAGAGTGCTTCGAAGCCATCGACGCCGACCAGAACGGAGACATCAGCTTGGATGAGATGGTGCGCAAGGTCGTCGAGGTCGGCAAGGAGAGGAAGGCCATTGGAAACAGCATGAAGGATATCGGCCAAGCTCTTGCCGTTCTCGACTCGATCCTCCTGTTCTGTGTTGTCATGATTGTTATTTTCATTTTCCGTAAGTACTCTTGTTCTTGAACCATCTCTCGAATTGCTACTAACCCCATTTTCAGTCTCATTCTTCAACAGCAGCTTTGTGACCACGCTTGCCAGTGCAGGAACGGCACTCCTTTCTCTGTCATTCGCCTTCTCCGTCACTTGCCAGGAGTTCCTTGGTTCCTGCATCTTCTTGTTTGTCAAGCATCCTTACGATGTAGGCGACCGAGTTGATATTAGCGATGTCCAACTCGTCGTGGAGAAGATCTCTCTGCTCTACACAGTGTTCACTCGCATAGACACCATGAAGGTTGTTCAGGTATGTCATGGCTTTCTCTCTCAAAAGGCACCCACATAAATGCTGACCGTCTTTTGTAGACACCTAACATCATTGTCAACAACCTCTGGGTTGAAAATGTGACCCGATCGAAGGCAATGAAGGAAACGATCGAACTCAATGTCTCTTACGATACGTCCTTCGAGGACATCGAACTTCTGCGCATTGAAATGGAGAAATTCGTCCGCCACCCCGACAACTCGCGAGACTTCCAGCAAGACTTCTCCATCGGCGTTGGCTCTGTCAACAACTGCGACAAGCTCACGCTCAAGATTACCATCAAGCACAAGTCCAACTGGCATAACGAGCAGGTCCGCGCGACGAGGAGATCCAAGTTCACATGCGCCCTCGCCCTCGCGTGCAAGAAGATTCCCATCTACGGACCAGGTGGAGGTGGTGAGGCCCTCGGCGGCCCCAACAACCCCACATACTCCGTATCCGTCAACGACGACTTCGCCGCCGCGGCACGCTCAAACGCCGCCGCAGCCACAGACGCGGGGAGACTGGTGCCCAAGAACGCAGCGGTCGGCGGCGACTCGCCCGAGGCCCAGCAGAAGACTGAGAAGGATGCCGTCACCGAGCTGACGGCGCAGCCCCCCCTGGCGGGCCTGGATGCCAACTTTGGCTACAACCGCGACGCGCTCGAGGAGCGAACCGACTCTAACTCGACGGCACTGAACTCTAGGGACGGTTCAACGGAGAGGTTGAGGACGGACAACATCGAGACGATGCGACAGGACCTCCTCAAGCGGGCGAGCACCCGTGGTCGTAGGAAGGCGGGCGACGGCATCTCTGCCGTCTCGCTGAACGAGTCGAACCCGGGACTGATGGTGACGCACGACGGTGACAGCCAAGCCACCGTGAGGAGCCTCCGCGCAAGGTCATTCGACGTCGAGAGCCAGACGGGCGTCGGCGGTAGCCCGTACCTGGGCGGTCTCGGCATCGGCTCCAGCGCGAGTCCCTACGGAGGCGGGCCAGCAGGAGGCGCCCCGGCCGTGTCGCCGGGCGTGGCGGCCGCCGCATCCCAGAGCTACACCATCTACCCCCGCAACTCCAACTACTCCATCCCCGGGCCGAGCGGCACCGGCACCAGCATCACCAGCCCCACGATACCGCAGGTGAGCCTGCCCCCCTCGGTCGTGACGACGGGCCCCGAGGGCCTGGCGACGACGGCCCAGGACGACCGCGCCCTGAGCCCCACCTCCCCGACGCTGCATGGTGCGCGGAGGAGGGGGGCTAGCGTGTCGCAGGCGCTGGAGGACCGTGAGCGGCAGGAGTCGCAGTCACACTCGCACCAGCAGTAGGGTTGGCAGCTCTGGTTCATTTTTATGATGAGACGAGGATTATTTACGTCCCGGCTGGATTGATTGGTTAGACGGCCTGGCTGGTCGGGGTCCGGGTGAGGACGGGGTCGGGAAACGGTTGGGGGTGGGTGGACTGGGTGGGATTGCATAGAAAACGGGCAGGGGGGGGGGTTTCTTTCCTTTTTATACCTCATAGAAAGCATGCCTGGCATTAGAAGGGGGCAGTAAGTAGATAGATGGTGTGCGTGCATTAGCGAGCCTGAAGGAAGGATGGCAAGCGAAAAAGCAAAGGAAGGACTGGAGTCAATTTAATCAGATAGAGCGATACCAAGGGAAGGGAAGAAGGAGGACTCCACCTTCGCGTTCAGTCGAGAAAGTCATGATAATAGATGATGGCCTTCGCGTTCATTACAGGAGTAATGGAACAATTTAACCTTAAAACTTGTTTGATATTGTCATCGATATATTTACTGTCATGCCATGTGATGAATTACCAGTCAAGGCACTGGGTAGCAGACCGTCAAGAAGGTTGAGATAGATTCGTAATTGGAGTATAGAGTAAGCCGCCCGTGGATGTATAGATCAAAATCAGAAGATATTGCTCTGGATGTGACGAGGCCCAAGATCCCTCTGCACCCTGATAACATCCGGAGTTCGGCCTGGATAGTCAAGTATTGACAGCTTTGATGATGCTCTCTGCTCTATACTCTTCCCTCCCAGAGCAACTATGTTATGCTCATGGAGGAGTTACTGCTGGCGAACAAAAGTCGCTGCACTCTTCTGTGGAAAGAGACAACACCTAAGAAGCAACTCGTCAGAACTCATCCGACACCCTAGGCCAGTTGCTCATCTCCCCACACATCCACGTCAACAAGACCCCCCTCTTCGGATCATCACCCTCCTCCTCCACAGAAGCCAGCTCCCCCGCCAGACCCTTCAACCTCTCCAGGACCGCGACCATCTCCCTCCCCATGCCGTAGTGCACCTTGAGGGCCCCAGGCACGAGGGGACCATCCACTACCGCCACATCCCGTCGCAGCCGTTCCTCCTCCCCATGCCCATGCCAATGCCCACTGCCATCACCACCGATAATCCTCAGGATCATCCCCTTCAACCTGCGAAGCGACTCCCCAAAATACCCCAACATAGCCACGATGCGGTAAGTCTCCCTCATAAAAGGATGACTGGGAAACAACAGATGCGGCCGCGCCCGCACGACCACGCCAAACAGGAACCCGGACCGGAGCTCCTCCCAGCCACACAGCGCGTCGTCGACGCCCCTCTCCGCCTCGGCCAACGTCACCGGTTCCATCCCCCGGCCCAACTCCCGGCAGTGCTCGTCAAACCCCTCCTGGAAGCCCCAGTCGTGGTACAGACGCATCCCGTCGAGGGTGGCGAGGTTCAGGAAGTCCAGTATGTGGGGCTCGAGCCCGTCGCGGTGCGTGGCGCCGATGAGGTGCTGCTGTTCGTGTTGGGTGGCCTGTATAGTGATGGGCGGTGGCATGCCGCGCCTGTATGCCTCGGCGATGGGGTCGGGGTCGGGGTCG
>LKEA01000049.1:144352-193115 GCA_003795315.1 Cytospora schulzeri | reverse complement strand
TGACTGTTGCTCACCTCGTCCGACCTTGCCCGCATTTTTCCTCGTCAGGAAGTACTCGAAAAGGTTGCCCAGGAACTGCAGGGCGACATCCTTGAAGGCGAATGTCGGGCCGTGGAACAGCTCAAGCAGGTACAGGTTGTCCTGCAGGTGTCGCAGGGGTGTGGTCTCCTCGTGTCGGAAGGTCGAGTAACTCCGGTCGATGATGTTCTTGAGGTCTTCGGATGGTATCTCGGAGGGAGAGATGTACAGGGATAGGATCTTGTGGGCCAGCTCGGGGAAGGAGAGGTCCTTCCAGTCCTGCCAGTTCGCGGCGGAGGGAATCTCCTCGGGGATGTAGAGGCCGCCATCGTTAGCGAGACCCTTGAGGACGACGTCTTCGAAGGAGAACTGCGAGAGAAAGAAGGTTAGTCGACGAGGTTAGTCAGACCCAAGACCCAAGGCCCATGACCCAGGCCCAGGCCCAGGCATAAGGTAAGCTATGCGAAATACGTGTCCAGAAGAGACAAGACAAGAGAAGACAAGGAGAAAGATCGTACGTCGTTGTCCTCGCCACGGGTGCTCAAATACCGCTGGGAGGGGGTATGGGTGCCGTTGGAGGCACCGCCGTTGGTAGGTTCGCCGTTAGACATGATGATGGCTGCCAAAATGAGGATATTATTATATCACCCTTCTGAAGATTAGGATCTCAGCCCAGTCAACAAGTTATTGGCAAACGTAGAGGAGAGTATGGTGTTGTGTTCTCGACTATTATGCCCCGCCATGATTCACGCTGGAGAAAATCCACCGCAGTCATAGTCATGGTTCACCGATCGCTGCGGCTTCGGCCCCGCGCTGCCAAGTAGGAAATTTCCGCCCGGCCAGAGCGGCATGAAACCTCAGAGCGGCATAGGTCCGCACAAAAATGTGTACTAAGTACTTAAGTAGACTAAGTACTTAGTATGGGTCCCTCTTGTACACTAGATAAGCAAGCATATCGTCAATATGCAAGTGCGGCAGTTGGGATTGAGGTGCGTGCCGTGCATGCATGCGTGCGTGCATCATTGTTGTGTACAATTGGAGTTCATGGTGGCGAATGTTTCAACTGCTGCAGGCCATATTCAGCCTATACTACACAGTTCTGTGCTCAAAGCCCATTGATACCTAGGTAGTTGAGGCCATCTCGACAGTTCAATCCTCATGCTATGAGCATGAACAAGGATCGAATCATCAAAACTTGGCGCAAGTCTAAACCCACAAATCCGTTGTTACTTGCGAATGATCTTCAGCAAAGGTGCAATCCTCGTCCTCTTGCTCAATCCGACCCTGAGTGGTACCTTACCCTGTCCCTGGCCCGTGGTGCTCGAAGCCGACCTCGGGGTCTCCTTTGACTTTGCCTTCGCCTCTGGTGTCACCTCTTTATCTTTTGAAGATGAGGTGTTGCTGACATCCTGAAGAGGTAATCGACTGGCATCTGCTTCCTCGACAGATTCGCCTGGTTCGTCGAGAGTGATCTCAGCTGAGTCGTCTACTTTCGTACTCGGATCCTGAGCAGTGCCACCCTCTTCTTCAAGCCCATCCTCAACATCTGCAGGCGGGTCTTCTACAATCTTCTTCCTTCGCCCCCTCTTGGATGGAGCCTTGGCTGTTTCGGAGACTGCTTGCACAGGCTCGTTTGGTGGAACATCTTCTGCATCAAGCTGGGGTGGTTCCTCCTCAATGGCCGAGGGCGGTTCTTCCACGACTTTCTTCTTGCGACCTCTCTTTGACGTAGCCTTGGCTGGTACAGGCGCTTGCACAGGTTCGGCTGGTAAAAACTCCTCAGCAGCGCTGTCATCCACGGCCTGATGAACGTCTTCCACTTCGTATGCAAACGAGATGTCTTCGTCAGCCGCGGCTGCAGGTACCGGCTGCCCGGTCTCTGATTTCTTTGGCCGGCCTCTCTTCCGCTTTGCAGGTGCAAGCGGTGCAGTACTTGATTGCGCATCATCGTCTTCTGCTGCAGCCAATGCTTGCTCACTTAGCGTCTCCTTCTTTTTTCTTCCTCTCTTCTTCGGTTGCAACGTCTCCTCCCGAGGAGTCGCAAGAGAACTGGGGCGACCACGACCTCTAGTCCTTGATGCTGCCTGCGCGTTTCGAGCCAGGTGATCAGAGATCACCTCCTGACGGAGTTCTCTTGGCAAAGCGGCCAAATAATCTGGGTCTATCCCTTCAACGCTTTCGACCTCTTGTTGTGGCGCCTGTTGCCCCGACGAAATGAGGATCGGGCCTGCGCCTTCCATGCCTTCCGAGCTGGTTGGCCTGAAAGGGCAAGTATCTGGCATTGACTGTTCTGGCGCATTCTCCTCCGCGTCTTCTTGCACCACTGCCCTGGACCTTCTCCGACTTGGTCTGGGCTTGTAGGCTTCCCGGTGAGCTCCTATCTTATCGGAGTCCCAAGGGTCCTCTTGAGCCACATCACCATGCTGCCCTGTTTTCAGCCGTTTATTCCTCATACTTCTATTGCCAGAATTATCGGCTGTGACAGACCCCTCAAGATCCTCGTCTGGATCGATCCCTGTCCTCCCTCTACTTGGCCTGGGTACGTATTGCTCCCGTTGAACACCGATCTCGTCTGAATCCCAGGCGTCATCTTGAGCTAGTTCATCATCATCGTCTTCACCTCTTCGACGCTTCGCCTTGGGTAGCGCTTGGTTTGGAGAGTGCGAACCGAGCTCGTCTGGCGATGAATGATGCTACCACCTGATTAGCGATCGTATATATCAAGGACTATCGCCATGCTTACCAGTAGGGCCTCCGTTCTGCTGATATTTGCCCTCTTTCGACTAGATGTCGTGGTGCCGGAAGAACCTCGATCGCCAGGCTCCTGTGGGTCTGAGAACCGGGGAGTGGATACGCAGTAACGACTTGGCGTTGTGTATGGGATGGTTGCCTCGCTACTTCGGATCTGCTGGTCCTGTGTCTGGGCCGGGAGAGTTGGAAGTGAATCATCGTGATCGGAAGAACCGCTGATCCGCACATACTCCTGCTTCTGGCTGGCTGTAAGACGGCTTGGCGGCGCAATGAAGAAAGAGGCTGGTGGGTGCTCGATCGTGCTCTGATCCTCCTTGAGAGTGTCGGGGACTATACTGCCCAGATCCTCATTACTCTCACGGGTTTTGGCCGGGGACTCCTCCATATCAGCCGTCCTAGGGATGACCAACAAGTCGACATCCTCTGGAATCTGCGCCAGACTCTGCTGGGTACCGCTCTTGCGCATCCTCTTCGTAGGCCGTGGTAATTCGTCCTCACCACGCGGGTGCGTGTGCATCGGGCCTCCATCCTGCGAGGGTGAACGTGCCGGACTGGATCTCCCAGCTGATTCCGCCGGAATCGCCGCAACCTCACCTCTCTTCCTCTTGCTGAATATCTTGGTAGCCTTTGCCTTCCCCTTCGCAGATTTGGTCTCCGCACCGTCTCCTTCGTCACCGCTGGTCGGAAAATCATAGACATCCCGGCGCAAGCCAGCTGGAGCATCGGCCCTCGGAGTGGTCACCTGAGTGAGACTGGCAAAGTCCCCCTTCTCTAGCCTGCTCCCCTTCTTCGCACTTTTGGAAGTAGGGTCAGTAAGTGACGACGAGTTGTCCTTAGCATTCCGACCCGAGCTCTTCTGCACGCCAGACGAGTCGGTGTTTCCGTTGCCGTCCCTTGCCGAGTCAGGGATCACCTCGGCCGCAACGCTCTGCTGCTCATCATAGACCTTCCGGAAGAAATCAGGGTCGGTCGAACGCGTATCGTTTATACTCTGTTGCGGTTGTTCCGTTGCACTGACGGCGTCTCCTTCCAATGCATCATATCTGGCTGGGCTGTTGAGCGGGCTGAAGCCCGCATCTTCATCCTCGGAATCATAGATGACCCTGCGATCCGGCATGATTAATGTGAGTGCAACAGCACATTGTTGAGATTGAGTACAGCAATCTGAGGTGGTGGTGGTGTTTCACTTCGAGATCAGACGCGTCGTTTCTAAATTGAGACGCGTCGCCAGAGTGTTTGTGCTGCAATGTAGCCAGGGTTAGGGTCTGACACCAGGCATCAGTCCCCACTTAGCTCTACCCTCATCAACCCTACTGATATTGTACATGTTACTGTAGCAAACCCGAATAAAAACGGTGGGTTTTTGTTGAGTTTGCTTTCATCGAAGTAGATGGCTGCAATAGTGTAACTGGCTTGGTCCAGGTAAGTACCTAGGTGTAACTCAAGGGATTGGTCACACGCTCTTAGATTGATTGCTGGACCATAATCCTAGGTATGGGTACTCACATTTCTCAATTCTATATCTTGATATTGTTCACGCCCGTTGAGAAAGCTCAGTTGCCTGGTGTCTGAGATGCATCAAACAGTAAACACACTTAGTTGTCACCCCTGCTTGGTCGCAGCACAGAATTGTCCGGACACAAAACAACAAGCACGATGTAATATGGATTGAGTCAGTAATGGACTGCAGATTCTATACACAGGGATTTGAGGTCAGGTTCCACCCTCCATCACCTTCCTCAGTACACCTTTCAACATATCAACGACCTCCCGCCCCCAAGAATGTCACGGAAATGCTGTCTGCTAATATCGCAACCTTTACGGTGTCGCATGAAGCGAACCCTTTTCATTGAACCTTGGGTGAAACCCTTCGCCACCAGATCAACACATAAGAATCGTGCGACAACAGGCAACATGGGCGGTGATAATCCGACCAAGTTCAAGGTGACCCACTCACCCATATCGTCCATCACCTCCATACCGTCTTCCCCGGACACCGCCAACAAAACCTTCTTCCTCCATGCAACCAACTGTCTCGGGGTTTGGGGCACTGGCATAGCAAAGGCGCTGCGCGAACAATTCCCAGATGCGTTCGAGGCCGACAGGCAGAGCTGCCGCGAGGGCTGCCCACCCGGGGAACACCCAGGTGCAGATGAGCTGGACGCCCTCGTCGGAACATGCTATGTCATACCCACCAATGTAATCTCCAAAGCGGCGCCGTTCTCGATAGTGTGCCTCCGGACCAGTCGCGGCTATGGCAGACAGTCTGCGGGACAGGCAGGATTGGATAACAAGGATGTCGTGCTTGAGCAGACTCGTTGGGCACTACAGGACTTCCGTGCGCAGTTGGAGGAGTTGGGAAAGGAGCGACAGAAGGAATTTGTCGTGTGGTCGCCGCAGATCAACTCGGGCGGGTTTCATATCCCGTGGGAGAGGACGGAGGAGATGATCGAGGATGTGTTTGAGGGCTGGGAAGGGAAGTGGTTTGTCATGTCCCCTCCTTAGGATATCAAGTGCAGGGAAGATCGGAGGCCTGAGCCAGGCACAAAAGGGGTTTCTTGCATTACCTAGGTACCGGTAGCAAATGTGAGATTCTAGGATGCCCCTGTATGACTCCATAATCATGTAACCAATGTCCCTGGGCAAATGCGTATAATAACCTGCCCATGCTAACGCGAGTCTGCTTTGATTGCTCACTGGATAGCATTAGCCGCCATGACATATCAACAATGATGCTAAGAGCTTTAAGCATCTGTAGTCTGGACGCGGATATGGAGCATCTGCAGATCTATTGTTGTCTAATATTGTGGTGGCAGGGGTTCCCCGTGGGGTAAAAGGTGGAGAAGGTTACTACTTAAAGAAGACATCTGGATGGTCTTCGTCATGCGGAGCCGGCCGACTTCATCACTTCACCCCATCACCAACTGTATGTCATTCTGTAATAGATATTCTGATCTTCAATCCCACGAGCCACACTGTACTATCTGTTGTGCCTCATGCCCTCGTCGACTGATACATCCGAGGTCTCCCAACGAAGGCCTTCTATCACCTCGGCAGAGGATGGCCGCGAGTCCCAGAACCGGAGGAAGAAACGCGTTCGTCACTTCACGGAACATGATCGTGCCGCCCATCGCGTCATCGAGAAGGAACGCCGAGAGGCATTCAGGGAAAGATTGCTAGTTCGTCTAGTTCTCCGTGAAAATGCACATCTTATATCTTCCATCACATTTGACACTTCACTAGGAATTAGCCAAGCTGCTGCCATCACTTGCAGACAAGAACCCCCAAACCCTGTCCAAACACATGGTTTTGGAAGAGTGTATTGTTCATGTCGCAACTCAAAATGCTCGGTTGGATGAGGCAGCAAAGCATCAACGCGAACTCGTGCAGGAACGCGATGAACTCCTGGATGAGCTGATTCATTGGCGAAGCCAAGTCTCTTCCTCTGTTGGACAGCCCGACAGTTTCGGTGCACTTTCCATACAACAGGTCGGCTCTGGAGTGAGCAGTCAGTTATGTCTGTCTCCTACACACAAACCAGCCGGTGTTGGTAGTCCCCTTGGTCCGGTCTCCAGAGAAATCGATCCCACAGTTGCACCGGAAATCATCCAGGCCAATGTGGTTCACGCGTCCCTGAGTGGAAATGGGTTTCCGGAACCACTGTATTCCAGTGTCCCACGAGTGTCGGTACCCCTGGTCGACCACACACAAAATCAATTTGATCTTGCCGGGCCATCAGGAGGATCAATGATATTCACAGGTCTCCAAAAGCCAGTACAAACCGGCATATTCGAGGAGGCCGAACCTATTCTGGCAGATATGCTTGATACCACCCTCCCTCTCCAAGCACAACAACCATCGATGAACCTTTCCTCGATGTTTTACGACCCCTACAATGCTTTGAACTTACCCGAAGAATCGCAAGTTTACCCGGAACCTTACTTTGGCATAAGGAAATGAATATAAATGCACACTGATAGGGGATCGGAGGATCAATCTCACACTTAAATCGAGTTTTGTAGAAGGGAATACCGCTTCCACTATGACTCAGGAAGTACGCCACTCTGGGATTCTTGTAAGTCGTTATGGAAATGCTAACGAATTGGTAGACACGTTCCTTGCCACTCAGATATCCGCCAGGGCCGCCTCAACCTTGGCCTTGCTGCGCTCCTCTCCGCCGATAAAAAGCGTAAGAGCGTCAGCCAGTCTCGTCACAGTTATAGGGTCCTTCTTGATGGCCTTCTCTAACTCAGCTCCGCCGTTGGCCAAATAGTCAATATCTGTGCTAGCGAGCTTTCCGTCCCAGTCAGCCGCGGCCAAGGGGTCAATGGTTGACAGCTTCTTAAGCCTCTCCGGCGTCGGCTCAACGTCTCTGTAGTACTGTACGGGCTTCGGCACACCTTCACCTGGCTGCTTGGATCCGTCGTATTTCAACTTGGCCAACTGGTCCAGCAGTGTGTGCGAAATGGTTGCGGAGTGGCAACCTAACTCACCAGCAGCCATGGCCTCTTTTGGGCTGACAAAGCTGGGTGTCGACCATGTCAGCTGGATTACATTCATCCCCTTGAGGTCAAGGACGTTACCTGGCATTCTTCAGCAGAGGCTGCTCCTTTCCAGTTTCCTTGTACAGCCTCTTATAGGTCTCGAGTATCTGCACTATACGGGCACTCATGGGGTGCTGGATTGCGGGGTCCTCGACATCTGGCCACAGCTTGAGGTCGTCATGAGCTCTCGTCTCTGCGAACAGATCTCCGTTAGACTGAGACTGAAGAGCTTGAACCGCATGAGCTCAGACAGAACAACTCACCGTTGAAGTATGGACTGATGTACAGCATACCAGCCTGGCTGCACGCAATAGCTTGAGGAAGCCCAAACAGAGCAGTACCAAGCGTAGGGATACCCTCAGAGGACAGGGTCTTGGCGGCATTCAGAGCAGGACCGGTTGAAGGAATCTTGATACAGTAACGGTCACGTCCAATCCCCGCCCTTGCAAACTCCTGATCGTACAGCCTAGCGTGCGCGAGCGTGGCTTCGGTATCGTGCGCCTTGGAGGGGAGTGTCTGCAGCAGAACGCGGCCCCTGATGTGGTCGATGTTCTTCTTGCACATGAGAACAGCCATGCGTGTATATATGGCGAGCCAGCCCTGGTCCTTGAGCTCTTTGGCGGTGTTGTGCAGGAGTTCTGCGTTGGACTCGTGGCCCAGCTGGACGTCCACCCAGAGCTGGTTGCTCGTCTGATCATGGGGCTTGATGGGCATGTTCTTGATGTACTCGGGGTCCATCCAGTCGACATCGACGTTTACTGTATGTTTCAGCGCATCCTGGTTTCAGGGAAAATGTCAGAATTGGCAGTTGCACTTACGCTGCTCCTCCAGCTTCTCCAGCCATGTTGTCTCCGGTGTGCTTCCCATTGTAACTCGGTGGGCAGTCTCAGTCTGTTATTGAGCCTTGAACAGGGACTCTGTGTGGAAGGTTGTTGAATCAATTGGAAAGGCTTGGGACAGAGATGGTACGGAGTCCCTATTAAAGTAATTATTCGTATACCGAAAAAGAGAGAAAGGTCCCTTTTTCAACGCCATTGGATCAGATCCTACCTTCCAAAGTCTCCACCGACTTCGAGGAGCCACAAACCCCCTTCTCTGTATCACAAGCAGTATCAAAGCACATGTTCCATTCGGCAGATCCCATAGACCTCCTCACGGCACCCACAGGGCACGAGCAGGATTCGAGTCCCCGATTTATGTCATCGTGGCCAAGGTTCCCCCTTCTTGTGCGCCCGACCCCGCGCCCCTTCCCGCAGCTCCTCACCAGATCTGGAAACCCGGGACGATGGACACACACAGGGCCACCTCGTCCCTGTGCAGGGCATGGTAGGACTACCTCGTGTTGTCACACGTGGACCTGTGCAGGTTGAAATGTCACACGGGGTGGAATTGGTTAGAACGTCGTGGTCGGTGGCATCTGATCCAGCCGACGTATCGTGAAGACGGTTCGACTCCTCACCGTTGTCGGTGCCACTTTCAGGCCGCTCCGGATATGACATGATATAGTTGGGGCGTCCTATGTATGTAACGTACACCACCAGTCGGGGTGTTTTGTGACGATTGCTTCCAAGGAAATGGCCCCCTACTCAAGAGGGATATGCACCGCGTGGCGCCTATGCAAATCGGCCTCACCCCGTGGGGAAGATACGCACCATGAACTGGGGTATTTGCAAGGTTTCGACGTCTGACTATAATAATGCAGGTTGAGGCTACGCTCGCATGAAGATTCAGTCTCCAGTTTGCAACCTGAGCCCGGGCTTCGATAATCGATCATACTATACATGTATCCATGATCAGTATTCATAGACCAGAAATACCGCAACGGCATCATGATGTCGACGAGAGATGACCTCAAGGACTCTGTAGCCCATAATGAGCATACTGCTGCAGATTTTAGCCGCGATGTGAACGCCAGGTTCGTTTCTTACTATGCCACGATATGAAAACCGCAAGAAGGTATCGGTATACCCAGGCTGACAAGCGAACGCAGGATCCTGAACCCTTTGATTGGCCTCACCAAAAGTGAACTACGAGCCCAAGTCGCAATGTTTTGTCAGAACTTTGGCTTTGAGGAGAAAGTAGAAGTTTTCTACCGTGGAGCATTGGCCGCACAGAATCCAGATTGCTATGAGGATATCGAGGAACTCACTCCTGAGGACAAGACACTTCTAAGGAGGGAGGTTACCCACAAGTGGCACCTCCCGAGACATCTCTACTTCACTATCGCTTTGTGCTCACTAGGCTCAGCTATTCAAGGGTGGGATAATACTGGAGCGAACGGGGCGAATCTGAGCTTCCCGCAGGAGTTCGGGATCGAGGACAATGAGTGGCTGATTGGAGTGATAAACTCGGTAAGTAATCACTAAGTACTCGCAATATCTGTATTCATTCGAAAAGGTACCGGATGGGAGAGTGTTTCTCCACTTCTCCTTTTCGCCCTCCTTTTTTACATATACCGTGTTTATGGACAATGGCCATGCACGACGATATTAACCCTTATTCACGCGGTGGTTTTCTTCAACGAAATGTTGATATTCAGGACCCTATATGTGACACAACGTGGAATCACCACGCTGACGTGGTCAGGGACCGACGTTATTTGGCTTCCTATCAGCATGGGCAGCTGATCCCATTAACAATGCCATTGGCCGCCGAGGTACCATATTCTTGACCGGGCTCTTCTGCGTCTTTCCGGTTCTAGCCCAGGCGTTCACGCAAAACTGGTGGGGCTTGCTGATTTGTCGTATGTTCATGGTCAGTAAGCCTATTCACGAGAGACTCCACGCTTATCTCTCGCTCCTGACAGAATCTCATGCTGACGAAACAGCAAGGGCTTTGGAATGGGCATCAAGATATCGACTATTCCTGTCTTCTCCGCTGAAGTGTCTCCCGCCTCTGTTCGAGGTGGACTTGTGACTTCATTTCAGCTCTGGGTTGCGTTTGGCATACTCGTAGGCTTCTGCTCCAACCTCATCTTTTACCGAATCGGCCCACTAGCCTGGAGGTTCCAACTAGCTGCTGCGTTTGTTCCAGCAATTCCCATTCTGATATTCGTCTGGTTTTGTCCTGGTATTCCATGACCTATCCAACTAAAAACACACGATACTCCACTGACTGGAACATAGAATCTCCCCGCTGGCTTATGAAAAAGAAGCGCTACCAGGAATCCTTCGCCTCGTTCTGCAAACTCCGCAATTCCGAGATGCAAGCGGCACAGGACCTCTACTACGCTCATTGTCAGATTTCTGAGGAGCGCGAGGCATTTGCTGGAGTCAGCCTGGGAACCCGCGTCAAGGAGCTCTTCACCATTCCCCGGATCCGCCGTGCCACCGTGGCGTCCGCCTGGATAGTCATATCCCAGCAATTCTCCGGCATCAACATCATGTCCTTCTACAGCTCTACGATATTCCAGGAGGCTGGGTACTCGACGAGGGACTGCCTTCTCGCCTCGCTTGGTTTCGGAGCCGTGGAGTTCATTTTTGCCTTCCCTGCGGTGTATACGATGGACACCTTCGGTCGGCGGAACTTGTTGCTGCTCACGTTCCCCAACATGGCCGTCTGTCTCCTGGCAGCTGGGCTGAGCTTTCTACTGCCTGATACGTCGAGTGCAAGGATTCCATTGATAGCGTTGTTCATATATCTCTTCACTGCGTTGTTTGGACCTGGTAGGCGAATCTACTGGTCGAGTTGCTTTGGACGCAGCTTGAGGCGAGCCTCTGACACTCCGATTTTACAGGTATTGGGCCCATGCCCTCGATATACTTCTCCGAGTCATTCCCGTTATCTCATCGTGAGATTGGCGCGGCCTTCACCATATGCATCAATAACGCAGTGGGCAGCGCTCTGAGCCTAACTTTCCCCTCGCTACTTGCGCGCATCGGTGCCACCGGTGCTTTTGGTTTCTACGCAGGACTGAACATCCTAGCTTGGATCGTCATCTTTTTCATCGTCCCCGAGACCAAGTAAGTACCCGGCTCGTTCATACGATCTCTCAGAGCTTTGAAACAAGTCATATTTGTTTGCTAATTGAAGCGTCCTTATGCCACAAAACAGGCAGCGGACACTGGAAGAGCTTGATTATATTTTCAGTGTGCCAACCAGTCGGCATGTTGCGTACCAAATTTGCACTTGGATCCCATGGTTCATCAAACGGTATGTCTTCTTTGGTGCGAATGCGAAACTGCAGCCTCATCTTCATGGCGACGGGATCTTCCGGGATCGTATCTCGACACCGCGTTTTACTTCAGTTAGAAGTAGTACATAAAAGGAAAGTCTGCATCATCCCACGATACACGCATTTTATATGCCATCCCATTTCCGTTGTGCTGACTGGGCCTTCCATCTCTCTTAACCTCTGGTTTCGGAAGTTCCTTTTGCCACCCATGGATCTTATCCGGTCCAATAATCTCGATAGATTTGGTTTTCCCTTGTTCCGAGAGGAGGATGATCTTCTCGTCGTCATCTCTCACAGCGCGTTTCATCCCGGAGTTTTCAATCACAGCATCCTCGGTGTCCCACGCCACATCTCTCCTGTTCTTCGTCCGCCGCCGACACGATAACGCAAGCCACAACCAGAGAGCGAGTCCCAGAGAGCTCGGTACGCCCATCGACAAGCCTAATACCCAGAGGTTATCGAGAAAAGTTGCTGTCCCCTCAACAACTGCACTCAAAGCGCCGGCACTGGTGATCAGAGCCATGAAAAACAGTATGACTGCGGAGACTTTGATGTCGTCTTGGTTGATTTCCGTATCGGCTTCCGAGAAGATATGCATGCATTTTGGGAGACAGAGGAGGTTTTGGATCTGTCGGCTTCGTTGTATGATGCTGTGTTGGTGCGCGGCAATGAGTTCACCGATGAGAGCGATGGCAATGGATGTGATTATGTAGAGGATAAGGCGGAAAGTAACCTCGAAAAGGCCGACCAGGCACAGACCGCAGAGATCGGAATCGGCCATGATGAGATGATTAGTGTGCGGTAGATGGTGATGAGCTTGTGAGTAGTATTGTCGAAGTCAAGGTATGTGAGGAGCAAGCGGTATGGTTCAAGGATAGATATGGTTAGGGGAGGTGCAGAAGTCTGGTATAGCAGCTTGAGAGGGTGACGCGAAGGTGGCCTTGATTTTCTGAGTCTGGTTCTCAGAAAAGTCGAAGAAACCGAGTTGCTATTTATCTGCAAGCAGGAGGAACGTGCGGATTCGAGAATGAATCTAGCTTCGTGCTAGTACACAGCCCTGGACCTCAGGAGGTCCCTAACATACCTAGGTACCTAGGTACTTCCTCCATATACTTAGTCACCTGCTCAGGTTCTCAGTGACTACCTAGGTACCTAGGTAGGTAACTCTGGTATTGCCCTACTTAAGGTATGATATGCCCAACGTCTCCTCCAGATGTCTTGCCTCTTAAGCAGGACCAGACCTCGATGTTTCAGACGCCAACACTCTCAAACACAAATGCGAAACTCCACGCCCTGCTCCAACCGCCATTCATACAGCACATCAAAATCCCTAGACCAATGGAACAAACTAGTGCTGTAACACCACGGGCCCCGAACCCAATTAACTCCATCAAGACGTATCTCTGTCTAGCCACCTGCCGCATGAAATCCAAGGAGAAACCTTGCTCAGGTTACAATCTGTCCAGCTCGCCAGCCTTCCCAGTACGCGCCTCATCTAAATATTTCGGCATTTCAAGTCCGGATGAGCCGCTTGCGTTCATATTGGAACCCGGTCGGCTTGTATAACATCATGAAATCGAGATGTACACTTGCCGTCTCAAGCCTCGAGACATCGATGGGTGGCGGAGTCTGGCTTTTGGAGAAAGGAATATAAGCGTTCTTTTTGAGATGGATTCGAGGGTATGATGAACGATGCCCGATTGATTTGAGCCCAGTGCAGTGGCCCCTTAACGCGCCTAGGGGGCCTAGAAAGGGTATCATAGTGAAGATTGTCAATGAAATGATAGCCTAGAATGACAAGTTTATCTCAGGATATTCACTTATATCGGGCTACTGTTATAGGTTGGCCATCGATTATCAAATGGTACATTCAGTTAAATAATAGTCTTTGCTGTTAATAGATATCTTTCAACTATAGATTTTACAAAACCGGTAGACGCCTAAGAAGGGCGATCTTGAAGGTAAGGTATCCATTTTCACAAAAGGTAACCTCCCCTTTACTCTAAGTGGGGAGGGGAGGAAGGGGGTTCCCGTACCTTCCTCCCCTTTTTAGAAGTTTCCTTCCCTTCTTAAAGGGACCTCAATACTTCAACACTTTAATTACGGAAGCTAAGTACTTTGGCCTTCGAGTTCAAGAACTCGAAATCGAACTCGAATCAACCAGTTGATTAGATCAAATAAAGCTTTTGTTCTAAGCCCTCAAATCGTGAGGTAACTAGTATACGGGAACGGTAAAGGGATTCTATGACGGCCAGTCTTCGTCCCTTAGCGTAAAATGTACATATAGATTTCCCAGGTTAACCTTCCAAAAGGTAACGTACCTTGCCTTCAATGTTAAGCTTGTCCTTTCTCTGTGATGGAATTTAGTTCAAAAGATCCCCTTTGAGAAAAGATATCTTCCGGACCTACGATTACCTTCGAAGAAAGACCTCCGTTAGGTTCATAAGTCTCTCCTCTGGAGTGGACATAGTCCTTATAGTCAGAGCCTTCAATGTTGCTTCAAAGAGCTTCTTAGTGATCGATTGCTAGGAACAGAAGTAGTCATTAAGTTAGAAACCTTCTATTTTATTTATAAAGTTTACTGTGATACCCTTCCTACCCTACCAGTGCATGGTGTCAGGTGGCAATAATGACAGCCCCTGGGAGTACTGGAGCCCTAGTAATCCAACAATGTTCCTTTTTGGGCTTAGAACCTTGTATAGCTTTTCTCCTTCACCGCTATCTGTATTAAACCAGTGGTAATTGATATGTGACAGTGAAAAATAAGCTCCCAGGGGCTCACATTCCCACGACTCAATTATGCCTTTTAACTATTTGGGGGGGGCAAGGGTAGGGGGGGGAGGTTACTTTTTGTCTTATTTTTGCAGTGTTTTGCCCAGGGTTTGAGCACAATGGTGAGGCAACCTGACACGTTTACGATGATCACTGACCTCTCGCCTTGGCCTTGTCAATGCCTGGCTCTTGGAATTCAACAGGGATGGGAGAGGTCGACTGCACTGTTCAAGTTACCACCATGAGCACTGCATGGGAGAAGAGTGTTGGGACTTTGAAGTAGGTGACAATCAATGTACTGGTACATTTTCTCACATTCGTACGTTTTCACTGCCGCCTATTGAATGTAGGCATGTATCTTCAGATTCAAGATTTCCCAGAAGCAAGGAAAGCAAAGTTGAAGAAGCAGCAGCTTCCCGGCCTCCGGGGTGGGGTGTGTCAACGGGGAGAGATCACACGGCGTGGCTTGGATCTACTATAACCTTCGATCGAGTCACACAGATCGGTGCTTTTAGATTAACAAAACTTACTTATACATGGTGCCCCGCAGATTGGCTGTCACAAGTGAGCCGCACAGCGGCCATCTGCATCTGTAGAAAAAGCAAGACAAAATCCCAATAACATAGACCAAGCGCGCATCGCATATGTAAGTAATGAGGCTATCACTCCATTTTCCAGGTATTATGATGTGAGTTCTCGCCTACATTTGAACGACTCGATTGTAATTAGTATCCACATTGTTTGAGCAGCCGCATATGCTTGTCGGGGAGGACCACTGTTTCCTTCTGGCTCTAGAATCCCCAAACGACAATGATCATGCATTTCTAGCAAATCTTGCCTGATACCTTGTCGTTGTGTGTCGATCGAATTGGGAAGGGGATTCAGGGCACATTTTGAAGTAAATTGGGCACGTTACTGCCTCACAGCTCCGTTGTGTTGGTGAAGTTGCATTTTGCGAGATCTGCCCAAGTGATCAGATCCTGCAGTTCTCGGAAGAATCAATCAGCAAAGACCCCACATGCGTCGTCCAACAATTTCCATCAAGCTGTCGATCTGAAGGCATCGATAAGCGAGTGACATATTTGCAAGCCAATGATTTGTCACGATTCAACTGTTGCTGGTGGGCTGGCAACTAACAGACACCTGGACTGATAGAACACGCATCGATCTTGAAGGTTTTGTGTCTATCACATCGGCTACAAAGTTCGTCGCTCGGAAGCTCGATACAACGAGAAGCCAATGCAAGGGGAATAGCTGAACCGAAGAAGAAAAAAGGGGAAAAGAGTAAGGGAATCCACCAATGCCTTGCGCATTATCAGTCAGTTGCATGTGAGTCAATACCACTTGTCCACGAGTGTTATGTCCTTTTGTCACGAGAAGTGCAAAAGCAATTGCGAATGCTTGTGCATTGGCTAGACCCTATATTGCGACACCTTTTTTGTAGAAGAGGTAGATAGGCACCTTAGGGTTGCACGCGTTTCAGGCTATAGTGGCCATAGCCACCACTTCCTCTCGCATTTCGGGGCAGGGGATCATCTTAAAGTCATATAATCTAGTTTTAGAAAACGGAAATAATTATATTTACTACTGGATTGAATTGCAATGCTTGAGATAACTGTGAAAAGTATCTATAGTTCCCACAGAAACTGTATATGGAAATTTCGAAATGGTTGCGGAGTTGTCTAGTAAAGGTGGCTACCTACTAAGTAGGTAATGGAATAATCCTTAGGAGCCCTGGAGTAGGCCCTGATCTTGATATAAGCTGTAATTAGGCAAGAATGCAAGATGGCTACTAATGTATACCCCTCCTGACGGATCCTTTAATGTTTAATCTACAGTGGCTACCCCCTTTTTATCATACGGTCCATCCAACAGATCTGTATGATAAACCATGGTTAATGATAAAAAGGGGTCCCGTGCACGGACCATATAATGCGAGGGTTAGGGTAGTAAAGCCTTTAGAACCCTAACCCTTGCCTCTTCTTTCGAGTTATAGATAAGGCAGGGGGGAATAGAGGGGGGTACACAGCAGTCCTTAGTAATTTGGCTAGGATAAATCAAGCTTTTACCACCAAAAATAGACCCCCTTTTTAGACTATCTGGGAATTCCCTATGATATATGATATATCCCAAATAATAGGGTTTCTACACCAAAAATCGGACATCCAACAGATCTGTATGATAAACTATGGGTTTATGCTAAAAAGGGAGATGATAAAAAGGGGGTAGCCACTGTAGTAGTGCCATATGGATACGGCGATATCACCTTTTCGACCTTCGGTACATGGCCCGATCTAGCACACCTGGGCAGCAGTGCTATATTACTTAAGTACTTGTATTCTCGCTTGTGTAGCCTAACATTCTCCGTGCTATGTAGATTATTATCCATTCCTTGATCCTTGGTTCGACTTGACAGTTGTAAGGGTTGGTGATTTTGGTTGCTGTTGGATGCAAGCCAGCGTTGCTGCAATTAAGTTTAGCTGAGATAGTACGCTGGTCTGCCGAACGTTAGCTGCGTCCGCCGTACTAATTGGCTACGTACAACCGGATAATTTGTGCACTTCCCCGTCATCTGCTGTGATGGAACAGCCTGGACACTCGGGTATTAGATGTTGCCCAGGTGCCGGCAACCTGCGATCCGTGCTTAGATAACCTAGCTACCTGCTTAAGTACCTCGCCAGAACCCAGGCGACCACAAATGCAGAACTGCAGCCTTGCATCTGATGGTTGTATAGTGAATTTTGACGCACACGCGCTACACCCCGACAAAACTCTACATGTATGAGATTCCACAGCACGCTCGCACTTTTAGACTCCGTATGTGCTCCTACAGGCTGTTAAATTTGCGGGCAGGCTCTATGTGGGGCAGGAGATACGACACTAGCGCAGGGAATTAATTCCACCGCTGACCGATGAAAGAAATGGAAAGGAATATTACAGGCTTTTTACAATGGCAGAGACACGATGCTAGTGGAGGGATTTGGATTTCACCGCTCGAGCTGACTAAGAAAGGAAACGGAACCAGAACAAGGCCACTACCTGGGCTGCCAGTGCTCGGTTTCGGTGTGATGGAGCCTTGCAAGTCGTGCCAGGTTACTCCCGCCATTGCATCTGCTATGTATTATAAAACCAGCCCTATATAGCACGGAGTCACCAATGATAGTGTTCATGTTTTTACACTTCTCAAACTAGCATACGAGGCTATACTTTCTCATAAATGTAGTATTACTAGGTTCAGCTTACTTCGGGCCATACCTCCTCATGAAGCAACAACATACACAATCAGCTCCCTTCTGGCTGTACTTCAGTCCAAGTATCGATACTCTTAGGCATGGCTGAAAGTTGTAACTGAAGCTGGTGTGAAAGCCTGGAAATTTAGAATCTTTCCCTAATTACATGATAAGATGGAAACTATATCATGAATTAGTAGTGTATACAAAAGTTTGGAATCGATGATTACCATTGATTGTATACAGTATAGCGACCTGGGATGCTTGAAAACAACGCACTTCTTGCAAACCTTGAACTGGCGAACTACGAACTAACAAAGTACGTACCGCTGGAGGCAACTATGTACCTACCTGGGCCTACCTACCTACTGAAGTAAGTAAGTCAAGTAAGTCAATACCTGCTTAAGGAGGTAACAGAGCGAACGCACGTGACGACTTTTCGACGGACCTGACGAACAGCGCCACGTGTGGGGTAAGCGGGCCCCCCGGCCGACAACATGGGTCCTCTTCACACGACAAACGACAGAAGGCCCCCGGGGCCCCCTGGGGCAGTTGAAAACTCCAGTGAGACATGTCGTACTTACAGGTGGATAACATTTCGTAGACCCCGTCTGCATGTGAATATGTACATGACGTGTTGCGGCTTGGGCAGCTGGGACTACTCAAGCAGCACATTCAAGATCAGGCGGCCAACGTAATGAGTATCACCGATTGGTGCAAAATGTAAACAGTAAACAATATGTTATGTCCTGCTGAGGCGCAGTTTTTCGCAATTTTACCCACGAGTCCGTGCCTTTGGCACGTCTTCTGAGTAGGGAAAACTGAGCGGACTACATGTAGGATCCAACATGACATCGCCTGGTTTCTGCCGATGGGGCCGAAACGGTAAATAGTAACTGCTAAAAATCGATCTGCCGGGCAGTACGCATGTGAGGTGAAAACCAGAGAATGGGACATGTTCCGCCTGTCTGGTCCATTAAATGGTTCTTGCTCCCCGAGTCAAAGATGTGGACTTCTTCTTTGTTTTCGGAACACATACCTAGACATAGCACTCGAGTGCTCGAGGTGATTACCTCTTATTACTCGCCTTCTTGTTCCTCGTATAATAGTATATCAATATCTGCTGTCCCGCCGTGTCCATATCGAAAGAATCAACAAGCATCATGGACAAGTATGCTGTCTTCCCCTGTTCCATAACAATATTAAGGCAGAGCACTGAAACCGGGCAGAACCACTCCAGCTCCCTATAGCGGCGGCTCCAACCCTGAGAACCAAGCCCTCGCTGCTCGCCGCACCCAAGCCTTCGTCCAAGAGCCCGCTCGGGAGGGCAACGTCTCTGTCACTCTGCCGGACCAGACTACAGACGTAGAGGACAGCCGCCGTGACCACGAGCAGAGGGCGGAGGAAAATATCAGAACCTTCGAGCAGCGATTCAACCAGTGATCATGTATGGATGCGCCATCAAGTACATACCTCCTTCGGCCCCAGTGTTCGTGTTGCTGGCTGTCCTGTACACCATTGCTGACCCGAGAACAGCCATGATATGGTTGGTTTTGTTATATCACCTGGTAGCACAGAGGGCAAAACGTGGTTAGCAGATAGGAGACAGGTTCATTTCAATATACTATGGTGATATAATAGCCTGGGGGTTTTGTTTCTGGAGACTTGCCGTTTTGATGCGATGTTGCCGTTGTACGTGTTTCCTCAAGTTATAACTGCATTCATCGACTCGAATCTCAAGCTGCACTTTTAGGCTCAACCACCCGTGGACCCTCGAACAGTGGAATCCATCGATATGACCTCCAAACGTCACTTGTCCAGAATATCACTGCCGCCCGGCCCCACCACACCCGACCGGGATTTATATTGGGCCTGAGCCTAGGCCCTGATGACAGATCCACTTGTATGTGACACCTGGCCGGTGGATCCCAACGGCCAAAACATGGGCAAAAAAGCAAACACGCAACACCAGGTATTCGCTGGTGGTCACTGACCCGACTACTAATACGACCCTCAGCGGCTTGTCTAGGGCAGATCGGACGGGATGCCGAACTTTGCACTGGGTATGGCCGCATGTGCTTGATATGCTTCGAGTGGTGATTATGTAGGTACTCCAAGTGGATCCTCCTTTCCATTTCGTCTCTTGATTTTCCCTTTTCACCCCCTTCCCTTGGTCTGTCATGGAGGGCAGGAGACTGAACTGCATCTCCTGTGCCAAGATTTCGATATCTGCGGCGAGTAATCCGTACTCTTGCCACAGACTGGCAATACCACGAGAAGGAGACAAGCATCCCGACCTTGCCATTCGCAGGTGTCGTCGCACCTACTTGCCATGAGGTATCACCCTAGGTCGAAGAAGTTTTCGAACGAGGCAGTGGCTATTGTGTCGGGGTCATTTTCTCAGTGTGATGCAATGCCTACCGCCACTGCTCAGCGCAAAGTGCGCAGACATTGCCTGGAGCGACTAGCTGCGACAGGCATACATCGCATCATCCTGGGTACCCTTTCACCATCGTCACGATCTCTCATTCCGATATTGCGGTCCCGGTCGTGGTCAGAGCTAAGGCCACCTGCAGCATCATTTGCCGGCAACGGTACCTATGGCGACACACGCCTTGAGCCCCATCGAGTTGGTGTCCTCGTCGATTTCTTCAGATCCCCGACAGAATGTGTGCTGGTTCATTCTCTCGCCCTGGACCCCCAGCCTCAAAAGAGGCTTCGTACCCTCCTGAAGTTGCAGGCGCAATCCTCGTCATCTTGGCGCGCCAAGCCTCCCGCTGCTGCTGCTGCTGCCGCCGCAGGTGGCCGTTGCTCCTGTGCTGGAAGGCCCATTGAATCTCTTCTAATGCCCATACTTCCTTTCGAAGCACCGGTACCATGACTTGGTGCTCTTTGGCATTCGCAGGATGAAGAGACCACCACCAAAGGTAGGAGGTATCTCAGTCCGTGGTGCCTTTGCTGCCAGGTCTACCATATTCCAGAGTTGCAACATGGTGGCATGACCATCGCTCCAAGGGCGGGGTCATCGGCCGACAGGCAATTTTGAAGTCCAGGAGCCCTCAGTCCATTCAATATTTCGAAGGCTCGATAGTCTCTATCTCCTGAGTCTTGGAATGAGGCACGTCCATCTCCATGTCGGCCCTTTCGTGCTGTATTTTGACCCATCGACCTTGAGGGTTCATCTCTTCAGTGACTCTAATCCCCAAAATCCGGTCGTACTTGTTCATGGTATTCTGGACCATAGTACGAGGATGAAATTGGGCTCAAAGTTGAGCACGTTCGCCTGGGATAGTCTGAGAAACCGTTCCGATTTCCTTGTATAGTTGGAGCGGTAGGACGTCAGCGTCGGGTGATGTGCTCGGCGGAGGACTACCAGGTCAGTGGGGAGGGGTGCAGGCCACTCCACGACCGTAGTTATGCCGGCGCCATCAGGTTTGTTTCCCACGAGCATGTTCTGGAATCTTATCCGAGCCGGATACCGGGAATATCAGGAATATGGCCGTCCCCGTCGGAAGTCTCGTCGCTGCCACCCCCCCCCACTTCATTCGTGTCATCAGTGGTGTGATTGTTTGTTCTCACCTTCCTCTTCGTCCTGGGATTGAAGGAGGAGATTGTGCTCAATACTTTACAGTGAGCGCACTGTGGTTGCCCGTGTACGGAACAAGATCACTCGCCAGCACTGAGGAGGAGCTGGTCATGACTGCATTAAAGTGGTACCATACCCGTCATCAGCCTCGTGCTCGACGACACCTCCCCTGACCGTCGAAGACCTATGAGGCCATGAACTGGCTTGCCATGAAGATGTGCAAGGCGCTGGATTGGGCCGCATAAGCCAAGATGTGGACGCGATGCTCGCACGGAGGCGAGGAGAGATGTACTGTAGTCAAAAAGTGAACCCCGCTTTAGGCGATCGTCACGGTCCCCCACAGCGGGAACTAACAGCCCTAATCCACATCCCGGACCGAACCGTCTGTAGCCCCACAGGCATTACACGTGCACTGTTGACCAGTTGACAAGGAATCGCCAGTGTGCTACCGAGAGATCTATCATCTATAGATGTTCAATTATGACCAAGGTGTCCAGGTGTCCTCGAATCAAAGACGTTGACTGCTGAAAGTCAACCAGGCAAATTCCTCACCGCCCATCAGACCATCAACCAATCAAAAGCCAGAATAGAGCGGGTGTGGCAAGCTGGGTGGATTGAAAGGTACCGAGGATGCGACCTTCAATAAGCTGCCGGGGATCCCGCCTGGCTGGCTCATTCCATAACGTAGATAAGCCCCGCGTCTCAATTCCAGGCTCATCCCTACAAACTTTGGAACCTTTCAAGCTGGAGGGGGGAAACTTGTGACATGACCACTAAATGCAACACACAGCGCTGTATCTATGGCTACCCGTGGACCTTACAAATATGTTAAAAGTCGATGGCAATGTGAATGAGGAAGCCTTGCATGGTATCAATTGATCTCCCCAAGGAATGGAAAAATGATATGGAAACATTTCTATGCTAAGATTACCATAAAATAAAGAAAATAAAAAATACGACACCCTCGTGAAAATGCCACCTGAGTAATTACGCACTCCACAGAGCGGCCATCCATCCGCATCAAATGTCCTGAACTCAGCTGAGAATGATAGTATCCGTCCCATCCCACTCGCTTTTCTCAGCAGCGTCCAACACAAACCTCGCAACCGCCCCCCTCGAAGCCTTGGCAAACATGCCGACCATCCCCTTCTCCTTGGGCCAGACCTTTGGCTGACTCCCGTCATCCCCCTCCGTAAGCCGCCCAGGTCGCACAACCACCCAGTCCACCCGATCGGCGGCCTCCCTGAGCTCGGACTCGGCAGCCTCGTGGTCGTCATACGTAAGCTTGACGTTGCTGTGCGAGATCAAGGTGCGCAGCAGCCAGTGCGCGTTGGTGCTCGACGCCCCCACGCCGATCCCAGATACATACACCACCTTGGGCTTCTCGGCCAGGCCAGAGCCCTGGGGGCTGTGCGACACGGCGGAGAGCACGTTGGCGATGCTGTCGGCCATCATGCGCGGCGGGGAGTCGGTCGGGTGCGGGGCCGCCCAGGGGCTCTCGGATGTGCGCCGCGAGTTGAGGGCCGAGAGGACCACGAGCTTGCCTTTGGCACCGGTGGTGGTGGAGGTCGAGACGGCGTTGGCGACGTCCGAGGAGTTGAGGGGGGACCCGCGCACGACGGTCAGGTGGGATTTCTGGTCGGCGGGGAGGGTCGAGGTCACGCTTTCTAGCGAGGAGGGGTTGCGGACGAGTGCTGTGACATTGTGTCCGCGTCGGAGGGCCTCGAGGAGGACAAGGGCGCCTGTGCGACCGGTTGCGCCTAGGATGAGTATTTGCATCCTGTTTGATTTGAACGAAGATTGATGTTTACGGCGTTTGCTTCCTAGAGACTTGCACAATGGATGTCTGTTGAATGAGGGCGATAAGCAGTGGGAAATAAAATCATATGTTCCCCCAGATACACAAAGGGATTCATTCATTGATATATAAATCGTCCAGACTGGATGTAAGACGGTCTTTTCCCGGGCTTATGTCATGCTATTATAAATATTGCTTAGTTAGTAGGTATGTTTGCGGTTGGAAAAAGGCCGACGAGACTGACAAATCGCCGAGGCTTACATTTATGTCACATAGGACGAGTGTCCTCAATACTATAAACTGCATGCGCTTTTGTTGTTCTTTCGAGGTACTTTGCATGTATACCTAGGTACCCAAAAGACCGAATGAATACACCGAGAAGGTAGCGACTAGTTGCTTTCCTTACGCGGGATGCTTATTAATGCCGCTAATTATCGCATGTGAAATAGGACAAAGGATTCCCGAGACTCGGGAAGGTCGATGCGATCCATGGACAGTTTCGATCCGAGTAACCAGATCGGGGATGGGGTTGGTGATTGACGCTGACGGTCCAAGTCGCACAGCTGCATTTGACAAGAGATGTAGTCCAGTGGCCGGTATGTAGGACAGGGTCTCGCCGCAGGCTCCAGACATCTGGACTGCTCGAGACAGTTCGAGCCTTTTCATAATTGGTTTAAATTGATCCCATGTAGCATTGAAGTAAGCTCAAATACGAAAGAGGAGACAGGCTGATAGAGTGTTGATCGTCACTTGAAATTGAACTCGGATCCGGAATGCGATTGTGGCTTGCCTCACAGCTCCCTTCCAATTGACCTGATCTGACCTGACCTACTACACCTGGGCAGTTGGTGTACTATTACTTGCTCTCGTATCCTGTAGAACATGAATTGATTACACACGGTTTATTAAGGGCAGAATTATAAAGATGTAGAGATTGTTATGTAGTGGTTCAATGTTCCAATCGATGCCCAGATATCCAGGCAGGTGGATGCTCTTTTTTGTCAACTAGACGAGAATATCTAGTGCGAGTCCTACTTCAATACCCGCACTACCACAAATCACAAAGCCATGGATGTGATTTCGAGATAAATAGAACCAAGATTGAATTTCTACCAAGTACATAGTAAATTCTATACTATATCCATGCTTCTTAGAGCCATGGTTCGGACCCTAACCCTACTGAATTGTACCCCGCTTATGTAAGACTCTGGACCCCCTCAGCGATCAGGATCCATTTGATGATGCACTCACTCACTCACTCGCTCACTCACTCAGTCTTCATGAACCCGAAACCAACCAACAACAACCAAAACCAGCATGCTAATTTGACGAGAAATACGTAAAAGCCTTTTCCATCTGCGCCTGGAGAAGATGGACATGTCCAGGCATCGGCAGCTCAAAATGATCTCCAGCCACAGACAGGGCCATGACGTCCCCGCTGGTGTACTTCTCCCAGCCATTGGGACCCAGGTTCTCAGCGCCCTTGTCCGGGACGAGACAAGCAAATGTTCCTAGCTTGGGATCCTCCATGAAGCCCGGATAAGGCTTGGTAGGAACACCCTGGCCATCTAACTTCTGCATCAGCGCAGGGTCGTCCGACACGCGGTTGACCAACCCCTTCTCAGCCCAGATGACAGCCGTCTTGGCGGGCCTCTCCTCCGCTGTCATTGGGTTCGGGGTGTACTCGTTCATGGCGACGAAGAAGGCACGGAAGTGATCCCGGCTGGACCTGAGCGTGCTCCACAAACCATCCCTGTTGACGGCCGCCTCGAAGACGGCATAGCTGAACTCGTCCTCGGCGAGCAGCGTGCTCTGGTCTGTTCGCCTCGACCGCGGGCAGCACATGTCGACCAGCAGGAGTCCGTCGACCTTGCGCCCGGCGGCGGCCAGCTGTCGCGAGACCTCGAAGGCGATGAGGCAGCCGGCCGAGTAGCCGCCGATGAGGAACGGCCCCGTGCCCTGCGCCTTGATCAGCGCGTCGACGACCATCTTGGCCACGCCCTCGATGCCGACCTTGCTGGTCATGCGCGAGGGGCAGCGGAAATAGGGCGAGTCGATTCCGTAGACGGCCTGCTTGGACTTGAAGGGCCGCAGGTGGAGGTAGCACGCCACGGTGCCGGTGCCGTCGGCCAGCATGTACAACGGTGTCTTGTTGGCGTTGGGCCGGCCTTGCAGCAGCGTGATCCTGACGCTGGGAGGCGGCGACGTGTCGATTTCTTCCTCCGGTGCTGGCGTTACTGGTTCTTTCTCGACGTGGACTATGCTTGGCGCCTGGGAAGAGAAGGAAGATACCGATTCCGGTACAGAAATGGGGGCAAAGTCTTCTTCTGGGGTCGGAGAATCGCCGTCTTCACCATCGCTGGAAGGCGTCGGGCTGATGTCGTTTTCTGGGACATCGCCTTCCTGCCCGCCATACGCGCGACGGAGATCACCGACTGTGGGATAATCGAAAACAAACGCGGCGGGCAGTTCGACGCCCAACTCCTTGACGGCGGCAACGACCTCGATAGCCATGATGGAGTCGACGCCGATGTCGGCTATCAGCGTGTCATCTGTGAACTCGGAAGGGTCGCTTCCGGTCGCCGTGGCGAGACTGTCCACAATGATCTGGAATTCTCCTGCGTTTGGAGCCTCTTCCTCGCCCTGCGCCTTGCTCACACTTTGTTCTACGGGTGCTGTGGCTGAAGAAGCGGACTGGTCGTTGTGGATCTTGGGCTTTGTCTCCTTCTCAGCCAACTTGTGAGCTCGCGGGGCTGCAGCCCCATGTTGGGATCCTGCAGCGTGTGGCCCATCGAGGATATGGCGCCAGGTGGCCGTCTTGAACTCCTGGTAGCGCAGGTCGATGGCCTGCATGACAATCTTGGACGTCTGGGGGTCGAAGACGTAACCTGCGCAGAAGGCTGTATCCTTTTCCCACCGTGAGATCCGCGTGTATGTCAGGTACTGCTTGCCAGGCTCGACGGCAGCCAGCTGCTCGACCGTGTCGTAGCCCATGACGACAAAGGTCGACTGGGGCGACTTGTTTGGGTTCCCGTTGACCATGAAGCCCGCCAGGTGCAGCAGTGCCTCACCCCAGTACGGCGAGGACGTGAAGCGGGTACCCGCCGGGTCGGGCCGTAGCACAATCGTCGCGGCGGCCTCCTGAAAGTCCTTGGATACGTACGCCTCCTGGACGCCCCTGAAATCGGGGGAGAACTCGACGGCGTTGGCGAAGAGCGCAAAGAAGACGTCTGGCTGGATCCTGTGGCCAAAGCCGTCCTTGGACAGCCGGATCCGCTCCTCCATCTTGTCCTTGATGAAGAACGAAAAGCGGTCCAGGTCGGCCTGGGCCTTCTCGGGGTTGCGATACTTGACCTTTATCGACCCGAGATCGTGGGACTCGCCGCGCTTTGAGGTGGCCTTGAACGTGACCAGGACGGCGTCGGCAGACGCGCTCTCCAAGCTGGCCGTGGAGAACAGCTCACCGTCGATGCCGACGAGATCCCGTGTCAGGGGGGCGAGAAGCTCGGGGTCGTGGAACGTCAGGTGGGCCGGCGTCACGCCCTTTCTGCCGCTGTACTCGAGCGCATACTTGGCCACCGTAGCAGCGGCGTCGCTAAAGACACTCCCTGACGCAAGTCCGATCTGCTGCATCTTGTGGCCATCAATCAGCCCCAAGAAACCGTGATCCGAAATGCCGGCTCGGAAAGTGACCTGCACCTTGGGGGAGAGGGCCTTTTCGACGAGGTACTGGGCAGTTGTGGCGAGGAAGGGCTCGGATGGGGCTGCAGCCTGGGTCTTGGCAGGGACCAGCGCGTTGCCCTTGTCGGTGTGGGTGATCCAATAGTTCTTGATGTCCCACGCGTAGGTTGGGAGCGGCAACAGCTCGAGGTTGCCCTCGTACGGTGCGTGCAATGCGAGCCAGTCCACGTCGGCGCCGCTCGTGTACGCCGCCGCGAGGGTCTTGGAAATGGACGCCCAGTTTCCGGTGTTTGCGTCGATGGTGTGGTTGATCTTGGCAGGCGGCGGGGAGAGCGTGGCGCGCACGAACGAGGTGCAGACCGGTCCCGGGCCGATCTCGAGCCAGACCGGGTCCTTGAGCACCGACTTGACGGCGTTGAGGGCGCCACTGAAGTCGACGGCATGGCGCGTCTGCTGGACGAGGTAGTCCTCGCTAAAGACGCCCGGTCTGTCGACTAGGGACCCGAGCAGCGTTGACGCCACGGGGACCTTGGGTGGCAGATAGGTCACGCCGCTCGCGAGGGCCTTGTAGTCGTGCAGTATGGCATCCATCTGGAACGAGTGGAATGCGAACGGGACGGAGAGCATCTTGGTGCGCGTCTTTGCGTCCTGGGCCGTGATGTCTGCCTGGATCTGTGCCAAATCCTCGGCCGTCCCGCTGATGACAGTAGCGCTGGGGCTGTTGATGCATGCGACATCACAGGACGATTCCCCAAGCTGGGTGAGGTGGTCTCGTACGGTTGCCACCGAGGTCGACACTGAGAGCATCGAGCAAGAGTCGGGCTCGCACCGCTCGAGGAGCAGGCGAGCGCGCTGGCCGACGAGGTACAAGGTGTCGGTCAGCGACAGGACCCCAGCAGCATGCAGGGCGGCGTACTCCCCCAGACTATGGCCCATGACCATGGCGGGAGTCACACCGACGGACCGCCAGAACGCGGTGAGGGCAATCTCGAGCGTGACGACGGCGAGCTGGATCTGCGCGGCGTTCTTGCCCGCGGCCGAGACGTCGACGGCGCCGTCGGTGATGATGTCCAGGAAGGGCGGGAAGCCGTTGCCGGCACAGAGCGACACGCACAGGTCGACCGTCTTGCGGAAGACGGGGCTCGTGCGGTACAGCTCGGCGCCCATGCCCGCGTAGTGGGAGCCCTGACCCGTGAAGACGAAGACGACGTCGGCGGACTTGGCGGGGGCGGAGGAGGAGGAGGCGGCGCGCTCGATCTCGGACTCGAGCTTGGTGAGGGCCTCCTGCGGCGTGGAGGCCGCGAGCGCGAAGCGGATGGGGTGGTGGGTCCTCCGGGCCGTGGTCGAGTAGGCTATGTCTTGGATCCGGGCGTTGGGGTTGGCGCGGAGGTACCCGGCCAGTCGGCGCATGTTGGCGATGTGTGATGAGGGTGTCCTGGCTGAGCTCGTGATGACGTGAGTTGACCGGGCGTCGGATCCGCGTTGTTTTTGGCTAGCTGGGTTTTGCTTGTACTCTTCGAGGATCACGCATGCGTTGCCGCCCTGAAGGTTGGAGACGTCCCTGGTCAGCAGAGTGTCACGATCACAAGGTTATCGTGTGGGAGAGAGCGGAGGGAACTTACCGCCGCGTCGAAGTTGTTGACGAGAATGCGTTTCGGCTTGTCAGCCACTCCCTTGAACTCGGTTGGCTCCGTGGGGATCACAATGCTGCTATCGTCTTGCAGAAACTTCTGCACGTTGGGGTTCATGCTGTGTGGCATTCCTGCCTGAGGGGGGAGGATGCCCTTTTGGAGCATGAGGATGCTCTTGAGCACCGAGGACATTCCAGCAGCCTTATGGATATTTCACGGGTCAGCGTATGTCTCGGGATATGCTGCATCATCGACATGGTAAGGGGTACTCACCGCTTCACTGTGGCCCATGTTGGCCTTGATGGCTCCTACAGGCAGAGGCTGCCCGTCAGGTCTCGGCGCAAAGACCTTGGAGACCGCTCCCATTTCTGCCTTATCGCCGACCTGGGTCCCCGTTCCATGCATCTCAACATACGAGACATCATTGGGACTCAGCCGCGCGTTCCGGAGGACCTTGTTGAACAGGCGTTCTTGGGCGTTGGCGTCCGATGTTGTGATGGACGTTGAGTTGCCAGAGTGGTTTCTGGCTGACGATGCGATAACGGCGAGAATGTTATCGTTGTGGGCGATGGCGTCGTCTAGCCGCTTGAGAACGACGGCGCCGCTGAAGTCTGCGCGGCAATACCCATCGGCGTCATCCCGGTACGTCTTGCAGTTGCCCGTCTCGGACAAGACGCCGGCCCTGCTGAGGATAGTGAAGGAATGGGGGTCTGACAGCACGTTTGTGGCGCCGGCGACGGCCATGTCGACGTCCCGCGAGAGCAGGCTCATGCAGGCGAGATGGATGCACGAAGTGGCGCCGGCGCAGGCAGAGTCCAGCGCGTAGGTCGGACCCTCCCACTTCATCTGGAAGGCGAGGCGGCCCGGGCCGAAGGCGCGCTGGATGCTCTGCATCGTGTAGGCGTCACACCCCAGGGCGTGGTGGCTGACCTTGTGCCAGTCGTCGGCGCTCTGGGCGAAGAAGACGGCCATCTTGTTGGGGTCCGTCGTCTTGGTCTGGCCGTTGGAGTAACCCGCCGTCTCGAGGGCCTCGTACGCGTTCATGAGGAACAGACGGTGGCCCGGGTCCATCAACAGCGCCTCGCGGGGCGAGATGTGGAAGAACTTGGCGTCGAAGTGGCCCGGATTCTTGATGAAGCACCCGTGCCGGCAGGTCATGGTGCACTTCCCCGGGCCGCCTGGGCCGTGCTTGTTGGCGCAGTAGTATTCTTCCAGGTCGAAGCGGTCGGCCGGGATCTCCTGGTGACAGTCTGTCCCGGTGGCGATGACGCTCCAGAACTCGTCTAGGTCTTCGCTGCCGGGTCCCTTGCCCGACATGCCCACGACGGCGATGGCGCCTTCTCGGACACCCTCGATCTGGCTTGATGACTGGGCAGCAGCTGCCAGGTCATCCTCGACCGACACGTGCCTTTTCAGGGCGCCGGGGCTTTGACCAGACAAGACATTGACAAGGTACGCAGCGTGGCCGCTGGGGCCCATCAACTTGACGTCGATTTGCTGCGACGTACCGAGGTGGTCGCTGAGCTTGCCCACGGTCTGCACAATGTCCAAACGCTGGGAGAGGGTCTGCAGCGCCGCGACCCGCAGCAGGTGGCCCCAGTTGGTGTAAGTGTCGTTGATATTAGCATCGTTCTTATCCCCGGCCATGCCCCACAACTTATAGCCCGGGTGGAGCTGGGTGGATAACAGGCGGGAGTTCCCGACGACATAGTCGATGTCAGACTCCGAAACGTCCAGGGTGTGCTGCATGGCGCGGATTCCGGCCAGCTCGTTCTTTGGGAGCTTCTTCAGCTCGGAGCACTGGGCGAAGACTAGTTCCAGGACTGAAGGTGGTCCTATGATTGTGCTCCACCGGTCTCCTGTGATGGCAATCTTGACTCTCTTGGAGGAAGGGATGCCCTAATGATGCGTTCCAGGTCAGTTTTTTCTTCTCTTTTGCATTTCAATTCAAGTTTTTGGGCCCGTTGGGAAAAGAAGACCATACCATTGCATGTTGGAATTGCTCCAGAATATTGTCGAGCTCATCTGTTGCAATGCCGACTACGGCCCAGCCCCAGACTCCGGGGCGATCCTCCATGGCTCTTGACCGAACCACAGTGAGGTTGCAGAGTCGGGCGTACACCCGTCCGGCCTCGATGCACGCATCGTACAGACTGGTGAAATTGGAAGAAGTGGGAACGGCAACAGCGTTCCATAGACCGCCAGAGATACCGATCAGGTGCGTGTGTGAATCAGGCCTGCCCTTGCCTGGGTTCAGCAACAGTGGCTCGCGATTCGCGGTCCTTTTATGTTTGGATCAATGTCAGTAAGGGAGCAGAGTCAGACTCAGAGTCAGAGTCAAGGAGGAAATCTGCACGCACTCCAATAACAGCGCCGCTCTCACGGCGTAGAGAAGCATGGCGTGAACCATGCCGACCTGGTCGCCTGAATGGCGGTACTTCTGTGCGAGCTCTTGGAAGCTGGAACAAGCTCCGATTCCGAAGCTCTCTTGGAAAAAGCGGTCCATGGCTTTCACCTCGTCTCTGAAAGCAGAGAAAAGGTCTCGCAAGAAGGACTGGAGCCATGGTGTAGTTGTGGCCTGGCTACAGACATAGTCCATGCCATCTACCCATGCGTCTGTCACGTCCCCAAAGAGGAGGACGGTGGGAAGAGGGTGAGTTGAGCCCATTGTTGCTAGATGATCATGGGTGCGATGAATCGCTACAGACCTCACCTCATTCTGAGTACAAGAGACAATCAAGAGTAAGGATATGAAGGTAGGTGCAGCATATGTGCCCTTTTGTATGGATTGTTATCAGCGTCGTCTTCCCTTCGTCCGTACACCCAACAACGCATTCCCATCCTTGTCTGATGACATTTCCGGGCAAGCGACTGACAATCAGCGCTTATCTTGTCTTATTCCCTATAGTCTTCCTGGTCATCGCCGTACCCGAAGCGGCTTCAGGTCCGTGGCCAGGCTCCACCGTTCCCCGATATCTCCTTTACTTTGCCGATGTCAGCTGACCACCTCACACCGTGGGATCCCCGACGGGAATGTCGCGCGAGGATTGCATGTGCGTCGTGGGGTTTCCCCCTTCCACTTCAATGCGCCAAGAGGCGTCTGATTGCGCAACTCGTAAAGATAAGCTCGCATAGCCATGTTGCATTGTCGATCTATCTCTCAGTCGTCAGTTGAGGCCAGAACCTCGCCGACGGCCATGGGTTGGTTGAGACTTGAGACAGGCATCTTGGTGTGCCCGAACATCTCACGCTCCTCGGGGATTCGGATGCCATGATTCTGACGCATCTGCCGGCACAGGGGGTGGACGGATACGGGATGTGGTGGCGGGCTATCTTGACGCTTTTATCTAAATAGCTCCTCACCTCGTCTCGTCACTTGTCTTGGTTGTGATCTCGAACACGCTACGCCATTGCAGTTCAAGCAGAGGAGTCGTCAATATGCCTTCTCCCTCTGCAAAGATGGCCAACGATACACCCATCGCTGTCGTGGGTCTGGCGTGCCGTTTCCCCGGCGATGCCAGCACCCCATCCAAGTTCTGGGACATGCTCAAGGAGGGTAGAGGTAAGCATGAATAGTCGAGGACGACCCCTCGTTGAGGATTCTTAGTGACAAAATGAGCCCGCGCTGATATGATATGCAGATGCCTACTCCCCAACGTCGAGCAGATGGAACTCGGACGCCTTCTATCACCCAAACACGTCCCGCACCAACACCATCCCCACTAAGGGCGGGCATTTCCTCAAAGAAGACCCATTTGTCTATGATGCGGCCTTCTTCAACATCACGGCGACAGAGGCCGTTGCCCTGGATCCCAAGCAGCGCATCGCCATGGAGGTCACGTACGAGGCGCTCGAGAACGCCAACCTCAGCCTGCAGGACATCAGCGGCACCCAGACGACGTGCTACATCGGCTCCGCCGTGAGCGACTACCGCGACTCCGTGATCCGGGACTTTTTGCAAAACCCAAAGTACCACCTCCTCGGGACGGGCGAGGAGATGATCTCCAACCGCATCTCGCACTTCCTCAACATCCACGGGCCCAGCGCCACCGTCGCCACGGCCTGCTCGTCGAGCCTCATGGCCACCCACATGGCCGTGCAGAGCATCAAGTCGGGCGAGTCCGACATGGCCATCACGGGAGGCGTCGGGCTCATGCTCACGCCTGACTTCACCACGCACCTGGCCAACCTGTCCTTCCTCAACCCGGCCGGTCAGTCGAGGGCCTTTGATGAGAGTGCCGGTGGTTACGGCCGCGGTGAGGGCTGCGGCATTATCATCTTGAAGCGACTCGACAAGGCACTTGCAGATGGCGACAATATCCGTTCTGTGATACGAGCCACTGGTGCTAACTCGGATGGTTATACACAAGGCGGTAAGACTTCCCCTTTCCCATGCTCAGTACGGCTAATTAGAAGGTGAATATCTGGAGCTGACCGTCTATTTGGTTGTTTACAGTGACGATGCCATCTCTTGAGGCCCAGGCGGCTCTCATCAAGCATGTCTACGAGTCTCATGGGCTGGACTTTGGCTCGACTCAATATGTCGAGGCGCACGGCACCGGCACCAAAGCCGGAGACCCAATTGAGGCCGAGGCCATTTATTCCACCATCGGAAAGGGATCGTCGGGAAAGAGGAAGGGAAAGCTGTGGATAGGAAGCCTGAAGCCTAACGTAAGTCTATTTCCGTCCCAGTTCCTGCTTATATAGTACCCAAGTCTAACACGGCACAACTCAGATTGGCCATCTCGAGCCCGCTGCCGGTGTAGCATCCATAATCAAGGGTGTTCTGGCTCTGGAGCACGGTCTGATCCCGCCAAATGTCCGCTTCCACAACCCCAATCCGGCTATACCCTTTGGCGAGTGGAACATGGCCGTTCCCACCGAGCTCACCCCGTGGCCTGTGGCCCACACCAAGCGCGTGAGCGTTAACGGCTTTGGAATGGGTGGAACGAACGGCCACGTAGTGCTCGAAGCCTTCAAGCCGGCCCCCATTACTAACGGCACCGCGAAGCTGCTCAACGGGAGCGGCCCATCATCCAAGCCGCACAGCAAGACCCGGCTATTTACCTTCAGCAGCCATGACCAAGCTGGTTTCAAGCGTAATTCCGCGGCGCTGGTCGAACACTTTGCCAACCTAGGCCCGGCTGGTTCGAACCCGGAGTACCTCGCCAACTTGGCATATACCCTCTCTGGGGCGCGATCTCGCCTCTCGTGGAGGGCCACATGTGTCGCAGACAACGCATTGGAACTCCGCGAGCACCTGACCACGCGTCCAGGAGACGGCGCGACCAGAGACACGAGCTCGAGCGAAGGTCCAAAGCGCATCGGCTTCGTCTTTACGGGCCAAGGCGCCCAATGGGCACGCATGGGTGTTGAAATGCTGGACCGTCCCGTCTTTGGGGCTTCGGTCACCAAGTCTGCACAGTTTCTCAAGGACATGGGCTGCACCTGGGACCCTGTCGAGGAGCTTCTGAGGAGCCAAGAGGAAGGCTCCCGCCTAGCCCAGCCCGAGATCAGCCAGCCTATCTGCTCGGTGCTCCAGATCGCCCTCGTCGACGAGCTGCGGGCATGGGGTGTGACGCCGTCCCGTGTAGTCGGGCACTCGAGCGGTGAGATCGCCGCGGCCTACAGTATCGGCGCCCTGGGCCACCGGGATGCCATCGCGGCCGCCTACTTCCGGGGTGTGGCCGCGACCAAACTGCGCAAGGAGGCGCCGGAGCTCAAGCTCAGCATGATGGCCGTGGGCTGCTCGCGCGACGAGGCCGACGACCTGATTGCCCAGACCAAGTTCAGCAACGGTGGCAAGGCCACGGTCGCCTGTGTCAACTCGCCGTCGAGCGTGACGCTGTCGGGCGACGTCGAGTCTCTCGAGCAGCTACGCGCCGTGCTGGACGAGCGCAAGGTGTTTGCGCGACGTCTTAAGGTTGAGATGGCCTACCACAGCACGTATATGAATAGGGTTATGGACCATTATCTCTCGACTATTGCTGATATTGAGCCCTTGCCATCATATGAGGACCAGGGCACGATGGTATCGAGTGTTACGGGCTTCGATATCAGCCCCGAGGCACTGGGGCCCTACTACTGGGTGCGCAACCTTGTCTCTCCCGTTCTGTTTGCCGACGCCGTGAAGGAGCTTGTGTCCCCAGATGACGGCGACGGCAACACGGTCGACCTCCTGATCGAGGTTGGTCCTCACAGTGCTCTTGGCGGGCCTGTCGAACAGATACTGAGCCACAACGGCATTGAAAAGGTCGGCTACGAGTCGATTCTCACCCGCGGCAAGGACGCTCTCAAGACTAGCCTGCAGCTTGCGTCTAACCTGTTCCTCGCCGGTGTCACGCTGGATATCGCCCAAGTCAACGGTGACCTGCACCCACGCCAGCTAACGGATCTTCCCCCGTACCAGTGGAACCACTCCAAGGCCTTCCGCCATGAGACGCGCATCCAGCGGGAGCTGGTGACCCGCCGGTTCCCTAACAAGAGTCTACTCGGCGCGCAGAACGCCATGATGGACGAGACACAGCACGTGTGGCGCAACTTCATTCGACTGGCCGACGAGCCCTGGATCCGCGGCCACACGATCGGCAGCACGGTTCTACTGCCTGCGGCGGGCATGGTTAGTATGGCGCTCGAAGCGGCGCAGCAGTTGGCCGAACCTGAGAAGACGCTTCGCTCACTGCGCTTGCGCGAAGTTTCCTTCTTCGCGGCTATGGCGTTGCCTGAGGACTCAGCAACCGAGGTCATCACCACGCTGCGGCCGCATCTCATAGGTACGTCGGGCTCGAGCTCGGCTACCTGGTGGGAGTTTACGATCTCGTCGTGCGTGGGTGTCGACCAGCTGCGTGATAACTGCCGCGGCCTGGTCGCCATCGAGTACAAGGAGTCAACGAGCGCCCAGATGGCCTACGAGAATGCCCAGCTCGAGGCTGCCCGGGTCGCCGACTTCCGCCGCATCGTCAAGGAGTGTCCCGACACGCTGTCCAAGGAGGAGTTCTACGCCCAGTGCGCCAAGATCTCGTGGAACTACGGGGAGCTCTTCCAGGGCGTCGAGAAGGTGCACCTCGGCGACGGCCAGACGGCGTACGAGGTCAAGCTCGTGGACCTCGGCGAGACGTACAGCCGGGGGCTGGAGCGCCCGTTCCTAATCCACGGGGCCGCCCTCGACGCCATCATCCACGGCGCGTTCGGCAGCACATACAAGAACAAGACCTTCCAGCAGGACAAGCCGCTGCTGCCCACCTACATCGGCGAGCTCGAGATCTCGCTGGACATCCCCGACGAGGTCGGCTACGTCCTGCCCACCTCGTGCGTGTCCAAGAAGCTCGGCTTCAATGCGCTCTCTGCGGACATCGTCTCCTTCGACGACGCCGTCTCTAGGACGTTCCTGTCCATGACTGACTTCCGGCTTACGGAGCTGGGCAACGACGACAAGCAGGACGACGGGAAGGTCGAGGTCGACCCGGCGGAGATTACTTCTGAGATCCGCTGGAACTATGCGCTCGAGGTTATGAAGCCTGAGGAGATCGCCAGTGTCGTTTCTGCAGTTGCCCAGGAAGATAGGGCACTCAAGGTATGTGATTTCCTTCTATCCAAGTCTTCGGACACTCTACCTGTCCAGTCACTTTCTTCGCCATTTTGCCAATACTATTTCTTTCTTCCAGTAAACACCTGCTAACCCATATTCTAGCTTCTTCACATGCTCATCCACGACAACCCTGCGGCGACTGTCATTGAACTCGTCTCGGATAGCGAATCGCTTTCGCGTGCAACCGTGCCGCAGCTGCCCAAGGGTACAATTCTTCCAAGCCAGGTGAGGTATGCTGTAGCTGCAGGCGTCAATGCGGATCTGGACAAGTCGTCCTTGTTTGGGGACGCATTCTCGCTGGGCAGTGCCGACGAGCCTTTGCCCACGGACATCACTCCAGCGGATCTGCTGGTCGTTTCCCAGTCGGTTGGTGCTCTCGATGACTTGGACAAAGTTTTGGGTCGCCTGGCGGGCCTGGGAAAGCCGAATGCGGCTGTTATCCTCGCTATCGACAGCAAAGCTGCACCTGTGTTGGAAGCCAAGGGATTCCGTCCCGTGTTTGACGTCGACGGTGCTGCGCTGTACAAGCAGCAGCCCGAGCATACCAATGGTGTGAATGGCGTCAACGGCGTCAACGGCGCGGCCCCAAGAAAGCGCGACTTTGTCATCATTGAACCATCCGCTCCTTCGAGCGCCATCAAGTCTTTCTCCAGCGCGCTGCAGAAGGCCCTTGAAGATGAATGCTACAAGTCTGTAGCTACGGCTTGGGACGAGCTCAGCATCCAAGGCACTGACGAGACCGAGGGCAAGACTTTCATCTCCCTCGTGGAACTGGAGACGCCACTGCTGGACAACCTCTCCGAGTCCGACTTTGACAAGGTCAAGAAGCTCGTCTCCAATTGCGAACGCATTCTCTGGCTTACCGGCAGCCATAATCCCTCTATGGCTGTAGTCGACGGCCTTTCGCGGACAGCCAGGAACGAGAACGCAAGCCTCAAGTTCCAGGTCTTGCACCTCCTCAGCAACGCGGACACGGCGCTGCAACACGGCCCGTCCCTCGCCATCCGCCTCGCGACGTCGAGTACCAAGGACGACGAGTTCCGCGAGCGCGACGGCTTGCTCAACGTCAGCCGCTTTTACAACAGCGCCGCGGGCAACGAGGCGGTGCGATATTGCCTTGAGGATTCCGTACGCGTCCAGACCCTGAAGGACAAGGATACACCCGAGGCTCTCAGGATCACCATCGGGAAGCCGGGTCTGCTGGACTCTCTGGCTTTCATTCATGATGAGCGCTTTGATGCTACGCTTGGGGAGATGGAAATTGAGGTGGATGTCAAGGCAACGGGTGTCAAGTAGGTCTACTGCTCGCCGATGAGATTTTACCAGACAGGAACACTAACACCGTGTACAGCTTCAAGGACGTTATGGCTTCCATGGGCCTGGTTGAGGTGTCCCTCATCGGCCATGAGGCGAGCGGCACCGTCGTCGCCACGGGCAGCAAGGCCGCCGAGCGGTTCCAGCTCGGAGACCGCGTCGTCGTGTCCGGCGAGGGCATGCACGCGACCAGACTCCGGAGCGACCACCGCCTGGCCGTCAAGATCCCCGACTCCATGTCCTTTGAGGAGGCTGCCGTCCTCCCGACGGTGCACGCGACGGCGTACCACGCCCTCGTCAACGTCGCCAAGTTGCGCCCCGGCCAGTCGGTCCTGATCCACGCCGCGGCCGGCGGTGTCGGGCAGGCGGCGCTGCAGCTGGCTAAGCACTTGGACCTTGTGGCGTATGTCACTGTCGGTAGTGAGGACAAGCGCGAGCTGGTCATGGAGAAGTATGGCGTGCCTGCGGGACATATATTTAACTCGCGTGATGCCAGTTTCGTTAAGGCTATCAAGCGTGTTACGGGCGGACGCGGCGTTGACTGTGTGCTGAACTCGTAAGTCACCTGTGGAGATTCATTCTTCTCTTCCTCCCTACATTTCAAGTCATACACCAAGGGCAATAACTGACCCCTCAATGTACAGGCTGTCGGGCGAGCTTCTGCGTGCATCGTGGGAGTGTGTCGCCATGTTCGGCACCTTTGTCGAGATCGGCCTGCGTGATATCACCAATAACATGCGCCTCGACATGCGGCCCTTCATCAAGTGCACCACCTTCGCCTTTATCAACCTGACCAACTTCTTCGACGACCACAAGGACATCGCCGGCCAGATCCTGCAGGACATGTTCGACCTCGTGCACAAGGGCGTACTCTACGCGCCGAGCCCCCTGACGGCGTACCCCGTCGGCGAGATCGAGACGGCCTTCCGCACCATGCAGCGCGGAAAGCACCGCGGCAAGCTGGCCCTGTCGTTCCCCGATGGCGCCCAGGCAAAGGTGTACCGCCGCGCCAAGGACGCTCTCAGGCTCGACCCCGGTGCTACCTACCTCATCGTCGGTGGACTGGGCGGTCTGGGTCGTAGTCTCGCGCGCGAGTTCGTCGCGTGTGGGGCGCAGAATATCGCCTTCTTGTCTCGGTCCGGCGCTGCTGGTGCTGAGGCTCAGTCTGTTGTTGAGGAACTTGAGGCGCGTGGTGCACGGGTTAAGGCGTACCGTGCCGATGTTGCTGATGAGTCGTCGTTCCTTGCTGCTATGGAGCAGTGTTCGCAAGAACTGCCGCCTGTTCGGGGCGTTGTACAGGTTAGTCTTCACACATCATGGACTTCCATTTGTGAGGCGTCTATGAGATGCGTTAAGAGGGGCTTTGCGAGGCAAAGACCATTCAAGGAGTGGGATACCTCTTATACGTCTATTAAGACGCGAGACCTTATAGGTTCACCAGAATGCAATATGCTAACCAGACATGTGTCAAATAGATGGCCATGGTTCTACGCGATAGTGTGATCGAGAACATGTCCTACGCCGACTGGACGGTGCCCCTGCGGCCCAAGGTGCAGGGCACATGGAACCTGCACCGCTTCTTCGACCAGTCCCGGCCGCTCGACTTCTTCGTTGCCTGCTCGTCCGTGTCTGGTGTGTGCGGCAACGCCGGTCAGGCGCAGTACGCTGCTGGTAACACGTATCAGGACGCACTGGCGGAGCACCGACGCGCCAAGGGGCTCAAGGCCGTGTCGGTCAACCTGGGCATCATGCGCGATGTCGGCGCCATCGCCGAGTCTGCCGGCGTCGGCAACAACCTGGCCCAGTGGGAGGACGTCATCGGCATCCGCGAGCCGGCCTTCCACGCCCTCATCAAGAGCCTCATCGCCCGCCAGAGCGGAAGCAGCAGCAGCAGCAGCGACGACGACGACAACAACAACGCGTGCCCCGCCCAGGTGTGCACAGGCCTGGGCTCCGCCGACCTCATCGCCGCTCACGGGCTCTCGCTTCCGTACTACTTTGCAGACCCGCGGCTGGGACCCCTTGCCGTGACAAGCGTCAGCGCCCAGTCGTCGTCATCAGGGGGTGGCGAGCAGGGCTCCGCGGCGTCGCTCGCGTCGCGCCTGGCCGAGGCAGGAGGGCCCGAGCAGGCCGGCGAGGTCATCCTGGACGCGCTCGTGCACAAGATCGCCGACATGCTGCAGATCCCGGCGTCCGAGGTCGACCCGGGCCGGCCCATGTACCGGTACGGCGTGGACTCGCTGGTGGCGCTCGAGGTGCGGAACTGGATCACGAGGGAGCTCAAGGCCAACGTCGCGCTGCTGGAGATCCTGGCCGCCGTGCCCATGGTGGCGTTCGCGGGCAAGATTGCGGAGAAGAGCAAGCTGGTCGCGGGGTCGGAGTGAGGTGGATGGATGGGTGCATAGATGTGAGAAGGGGGGAGGGATGTTTGGCGTTTGATTAATTAGGGCTATATAGACTTGAACTGTTTAGCTAGGAATTTATTTTACTCTTCACAACACAATTGGACCATTTTCAATTCCCAGGGTGTGTTATACAGTAGATCGTCGAAAGTGAGGCTGCTTCAATACTTCCTATAGGCCTGTTCACCCTCCAAAGAAGATAATGGCTCATCCTTCTCAAGAACCTCACAGTTCCTTGAAAGTGCGTAGAGGGTTTCAGACTATAATAACTTGAACAAGTATATTCAATTGAGTTGTGCCTCTCCCTCTTGCAACTACCAGACGACCGGTCTTATTTGGCCGGTACGCTGCACCAAAACATCGTCGCGCCGTACACACCAACAATATCTTATACGGCAGTAATGTGCCTATCTATGCGTGCCATTATCTGTCAGGCAATTTCCCCATGCAGAGTCTGAGTTTTACTTGAAAACTAATGGCATCAAGGCAGTCGGCATGGGTAGTTACATGTAATAGTCAAAGGTGTCACATCGAAGACCAATCACCAATTAGGAACTCTTAGTACCCTAGGTGTATATGTGCTTTGCACCTCTCGAGGACCTGCAATCCCTGGTAGTCTAATGATTCCTCTTATGATACGAAGACTTCTGATGTCGATAATTCCCATTCTTAGGATCGTCCATGTTGAAGGGCGGTTTTGCGTGCTGGTAGATTGTCCAGGTGGGTTGGGGTATATTATCATACTTTGTATGATGTGATGTTCCTTGTTGCACCATTTCTAGGTTCAATAACCGTTCAAGCTTACCGGCAATGCGATTTTGCGACTGAAAACCCATGGATACTCAATTACCTAGCATTTCAGCTTCTACGTCTCCCTCGGGACATCAGGAGGACGTAACTCGCATAAGCAGACCCATAATGACTGCAGGCTTCATCTGGTTTTGGTGACATGTATAGATGAGTCGAAGTGATACAAGCCGCTGATCCACCCATAAAATCCAGGCTTTGCTCTCAATGGATACACCGCTACTTCTATCACCTAGAACTGTGTGCTACGCATCCAAGTTCGGACTTGAAAAGCCACATATGTGATGCTATCCACACTCCATCAGGAATATGACCAATTGAGGTAAATTTAGGCAAAACCTGCCCCCACACACTACAGATATAGGTCCATAGCAACTTTCAAGTACACCAAAACATAGTGTCAGATTCGCGGCATTTATGTAAAGATAGTCAACGATCCGAAAGGCTATCAAGGCTCCCGACTGGCTAGAAGTACTGTGTGCTCAGCAAGCAGGCTTTGGATGATAAGGATGAGGGCACAATTAATTGCGACTTCTGGTTCGAATGTCATCCTATGCAAGTTTACGGCCTATCTGGGCGTTATTTTTCAGCCGCAAATATGACTGGCATGGACAAACAAGCCCGTAAGCTGGCTTACATGTTCCAACCTTGGAAAGCACGGTGGCGGCGGCAAGGCCAACTGTGGTATGTGAAACAGCCAGCCAATTGTTCGTTCACGAGCGACTAAAATCTATGGACTGGTCTCGCCGAATATCCCCCCTGTTTGTTCGGGAACGCTAATCACCCATCTCACCAGATGGGATCTGTTCCGGCCCGGTGGGATTAATTTACTTTTCTCTTGAGCCGCCGGGGAAATCCTTCCCAGGCAGCCAAGAAAGCTTCGACAACCTTGAAAACGCCCTTTTATGTAATTGTCATACTCGATGATGAACCGCCATTGCGTGTTACAAGGATGACGAATCTCGGTGGCTGTCAGGTGAGGGACGCCGAAGTTCTATCAGAAATGACTGAACCCAGGCCTACCTATCGCGGACTTGCGCGCCTGGCACCTGGGCCAGACTTGGACAACTGCATATTCCATGAATGCCAGATGTCAGCCAGGGTGCCCATCCTTCTGGCTAGCCGGCAAGGACCACGTCCCCGAAGTCCATGTCTCGGAACAAGAGCCGTTGATGAGATTTATCGGGAAGCACGGCTCGTGGGATCACCGCGGAGGGCAAGTGGAACCACACCGGGGACGATCCTACGGTGAACGGCTCTCCGGAAGAATGGCACGGCTAAATCCGGCTCGAGTTGCATGGAAAGTCAGACGCAGAGTGCTCCAATGCTGACTGTCTGGACTTGGAGAGATACTCCAGAGTCAAGATGCTTGACGTCTATATGTACAGACGTGGAGCGAGGACGTGTCCCGGAATCGTGGTGCCAGACGACCGACTTCCACTTCATCCCCATCACTGCAGAAAAGTTGCAGCAGTACGTTGACGACGAACACGGAGCCATGGAGATCATCATCGTGGGCGCTGGTATTGCCGGCCTCGGTGCTGGAGTTGGTCTGCGCAGGGCAGGCCACAAAGTGACGGTCCGTTGGCATTCCCAGCCCGGGACCCCTACCCCTACTCCCAAACTCCCAACAACAACGACGCTCCAGTACTGACTGACATGGGCGCAAACACAGATCCTTGAACAGTCCTCCTTGCTTCACGAGGTTGGAGCAGCCATCACGGTCAAGCCCAACGCTACGCGTGTCCTCCAGTCGTGGGACTTCATCCCGGAGAAGTCCGGCATGGTGGCCATACGCAAGGGGAGCCTGATCGACGGCACCAACATGCAGGTCTTGGTCCCCAACTACTACAAGGACTGCGAGTCGACGTGGGGCCTCCCCATGTACGCCGTCCACCGGGAAGACCTTCACAACCAGTTGAGGCTGCTTGCCACCCAGAAGGAGGGCGCCGGACGGCCCTGTGAAGTTCGGGTGCGGTCTCAGGTTGTCGACTATGTAAGTAAGATAACAAGAGAAAGAAACCTTGAGCAAGACGGACCTGGGTTTGAAGTTTCTGCGATACTAACACGCCATATAACACATCAGGACGCCGAGAATGGCAAGGTCACGACCGAAAGGGGCGAGATCCTCCAGGCCGACCTCATTGTCGCCGCGGATGGTGTGCACTCGACAGCCGTCAAGCACGTCCTCGGCGATGATGTCGTCGAGGCGGGGGATACGGGCTGGGCGTGTATGCGCTGGCTGGTGCCGAGAGAGGAGTTCCTCTCGGACCCGGAGACGGCGCACATGATCCAGGACTCGTCCACGAGGTACTTCACGGCAGCCGGGGGCGCTGCTGGCCTGGTGTGGTATCCTTGTCGAAAGTGGGTAGTGGCTTTTCCTCCACATGATCAATACCCTATAGTGACAATCTGCTGACCACGTTGGAACTCTTCAGCAATGAGGTCCAGAACTTCCTGTACCTCTCGAGGGAATTCGACACCTCCCACGTCGGAGAAGGTATAGCAGAAATCCATTCCACCTCATCCCAGTCCATCTTGCAAGCCGATGAGTGATCCATTACTAAACACAGAGTGTGTAGACTTCCGAGCGATGGTGGAGCCAAGTGTGCCGCTTGAATATGCCAAGAAGCATTTTGCCCCTGAGGTGCAGACTGCAGTCAAGTGAGTTTGACCATGACTGATGCACAGCGTATCCAGATGTCACATACCCAGATGGGACGCTGACACATGAACCAGAAAGGCAAGAGACGTAAAGTTCTGGAAACTGGTCGCCAGAGGGCCGATTCCCAAGTGGCACAAGGACAAACTCCTCCTGATTGGCGACGCAGCCCATCCCATGCTCACCTGTAAGAGGACTTTCCTAATCATTCCACTTTTGTTCTTCTCAAGATCCGAAAGACTCAGAGAGTTCTCGCTAATAACTCTGGGAAATAGTCCAAGGACAAGGTGGCGGACAGGCCATCGAGGACGGCGCAGCCCTCGGTATCCTGCTTGACCAGGTCCACGATCAAGAGGCCATAGAGGGCCGACTCCAGCTGTTTGAGCAGGTCAGGCGTAATAGGGGCTCGGCACTGCAGGTTCTCTCCAACACCAACCCTCCGGCGCCACAGAGCGTCCGTGAGGCTGCTGCGGAGTACATTCCTGGTGCCAGGTTCGATTCTACCGATGATATCAACGAGTACGTTTTCTCGTTTGATGTTATCGCAGAGTCCAAGGCAGCGCTTGCTGCTGCGTAGAACCGTTTTCGAGATGTTAGAATGGGAAGTGGGAAATGGGAGGACATTGGTCAATAGCGGAATACAACAACATATCTGATGTACCATGAATATTACAGCTCAATGAAATTGAATAATCAAGTTTTCAGTCATGTTTGCTTCTGAAATGGACCTTTAGTGAATAATGATTGAGTATTGCCTAGTATTTCGTATGATGTGTTACCAACAATGAATAAAAATAGTATTAGTTTCTGTGTCACCGTAACATCTGTTAATTGCAACGTAGACGTATAGTGAGGTACATAGGTACGTATTTCATACCTACTCAATCACCCCGGGGCAAGGACTTAGGGTACGTACCTTGAATATCTGTCAGATCTTGGTTGGTTTCACAGGTGTAGTACCTAGGACTAGGTAGGCTAGGTAGGCTATGTAATCAAAGGCTGAGAAGTTGTCGGGGTATTAATAATACACCGAGATGAATGGTGCCCTTTGTGGCTTCCTGACAGTTGGCTCAGGACTCTTCTCGGACTATGCGGAGGAACGGTCAGTCCGATGTAAGACAAGACGGTTCTTAAGTCATCCATTTTAGGCGCGTTGTAAGCGGCACGGGGACCATTTAGAGTCCGTAATTATTTTACTATCGGCAGAAGTTACAACTAGACAGACAGCATGACCCTCCTTTATGAAGTGAAGGGTTGGTTGACATGAAGTCAACGAATGACGGTTATTGTCAATCACTTTGTGAACCATGGGAATATCCTGCAGTCTTCTAACTCGATTCTGAGATCGTTCGACTCTGTCCATATCAACTCCGACGACCTAAAGGAAACGCATTCAGAAAATACAGGACTTGAAGTACGGTTGGACGGACAACCAACACGAAGTCACCCAAGCACCCTCAATCAATACCCCTGGCTGAACTCGGGAATCCTGCCACCTGGGCATGTCAGGGGAACACACACACACACACACACACACACACACACACACACGTACACGTTTGATATCCGGGGAAAACAAAGAATAGGCTCGCTAGGTACATGCATAAATACCCTACATCTGTCTCACTGCATAACAGCGGGCTTACCTTACCAAACAAGTCCGAGATTTATCAGCAGTCGAAGTATACATGCTGTTCGATAAAAGCTTCCATACGTCCATTCCTTGTAAGTCATGCTCCGCCATCTTTCCGCCCATTCCTGGTTCTGGACTAAGCAAGCAGCATTACTCCATCTTCTCAGTACATCAGTACATCATGGAGAGTGACGCAAATAGTGATCGCACCAAGGTGCCGACCACGGCAAACTCGGTGTACGAGAAGAAAGCCGACCAGGTTGACCAGCCAGTTGCCCAGTCTGAATACTCCACAGGTCCCAACGACGACGTCCAAGTCAACAAGGAGGCCAACCAGTCTTACAATGAGGCTCCCGTCGACGATGATGCCGGGCCAATCGAGCTGACGTCTACCCAGGAGCGCCACCTCGCCGAGGCAGAGCAGAACTATCCATACGGCATCAAGCTGCTCATCATCGTCCTTGCTCTCGAGCTCGCCGTACTCTGCGTCGCCCTCGACAACACCATCGTCGCCACGGCCATCCCCAAAATCACGAGCCAGTTCCACGCCCTGGACGACGTCGGCTGGTATGGATCCTCATACCTACTCACCCTATGCGCCTTCCAGCTCTTCTTCGGCCGTCTCTACAAGCGCTTCAGCGTGAAATGGGTCTTCCTCTCGTGCCTCTTCATCTTCGAGCTGGGCTCCCTCGTCTGCGGCGTGGCCCCGACCTCCACCGCCCTCATCGTCGGCCGGGCCATCGCCGGCGTCGGCGCGGCGGGCATCTTCTCGGGCGCGCTCATCATCATCGCCTTCTCGACGCCCCTCGAGAAGCGCGCCATGTACACGGCCCTCGTGGCTGCCGTCTTCGGCATCGCCAGCGTCGTGGGACCCCTCCTGGGGGGCGTCTTCACGGACCACGTCACCTGGCGCTGGTGCTTCTACATCAACCTCCCCTTCGGCGGCGTCACGGCCGTCGCCCTCGTCTTCTTCCTCCACCTGCCCCGCCAGCCGCAGCCCGACGACGGCACGGGCGAGTCCCTCCGCCAGAAGGTCATGCACTTCGACCCCGTGGGCACCGCCATCTTCCTCCCCTGCGTCGTGTGCGTCCTCCTCGCGCTGCAGTGGGGCGGCACCACGTACCCCTGGTCCGACGGCCGCATCGTCGCGCTGTTCGTCCTCTTCGGCGTGCTCCTCATCGCCTTCGTTGCCGTGCAGTTCTACATGGGCGAGGACGCCACCGTGCCCGTGCGCATCGCCGCCCAGCGCAGCGTCGGGAGCTCCGCCGTCTTCTCCACCTGTGTCGGCTCCGCCTTCTTCACAATGGTCTACTACCTCCCCATCTGGTTCCAGGCCATCCGCGGCGCCAGCGCCACGTCCTCGGGCATCGACACGCTGCCCATGATGATCTCCACCACCGTGGGCAACATCGCCGGGGGCGCCTTCGTGTCCATCACCGGTTACTACACCCCCATGATGTACGCGCTCCCGCCCATCGCGTCCGTCGGGGCAGGGCTGATGACCACCTGGACGGTGGACGTGTCGACGGGCAAGTGGATCGGCTACCAGATCCTGTTCGGGCTGGGCATTGGCCTGGGCATGCAGCAGAGCATGGTGGCGGCGCAGGCGTCCCTCCCGCTCGCCGACACGGCCATCGGCACGTCGCTCATGATGTTTGGCCAGATGTTTGGCGGCAGCCTGTTTGTCAGCGTCGCCGAGAACGTCTTTACGAACAAGCTGCTCAAGGGTCTCGCGACCGTCACGGACCTCGGGATGACGCCCCAGGACGTGGTGAATGCCGGTGCCACTGAGTTGAAGAATCTGTTTGGGGACGACCCGGGGCTGCTGCGTGAGGTCAAGTATGAGTATAATGAGGCCGTCATGTGGACGTTCCGGACGGCGCTGATCATGTCGTGTCTGAGTGTTCTTGGGGTTGTCTTTGTGGAGTGGAGGAGCGTCAAGGGGAGGAAGATTGAGATGATGGCGGCGTGATTTGTTTTTCTTTTGGAGTTTATCAGTGATCTGCCAGGTGGCTGGTTACGGCTTGCTCGTTTATTTGCATGGTTTACGGTTTGGTAATCACATTGGACTTGGGCCCGGGGATAAAGGCAACCGGATACATATTACTGTTACTTACTTTCAATCATTATTGTATCGTTGCGTGGATGAAACTCAGCCATCCCACTTCTGATATAGGTACTTACTAAGTAAGTTGTTAGAGGTGCAATAATCTGCGAGCAATAAAAAGCGGATACTAGAGAAAACCCCGGGGGGTCATTCTGTAATACAGTAAAGTGTATAGATTAAGGTGGTATCTGAGTGATTTATGCTTACGGCAAACCCCTCTCGTTATTTTCCGCAGTGGCGAACAATAGTAATGAATTATCTACAGGCAGATGTGATATATTACCGCCCAAAAAGCAGATATCAAGGCTTGTTGATATAGAGACTCAAGTCATAGTAAATATAAACAATAAGCCGGAATTCACCATGCTTTCGCGCTCCCAACCAGAGTTGTGAAAACAGCTCGACATGTAAAATTCACAACAATTATCACCCGGATTGCCTGATCGGGGAGATTTGCCCTCCACACTGATTATACTAGTGAGGTTCCTACCGACCCGCGTTCCAGGCATGCTTACATATAACCTTAAAGTGACACGCAATAGAATAGACGATTACCAAGTCTCACTGTCATTGGACTGAGACGAAGGGGAGGACATGCAGGTGTGGGATGGACTTATACCCAATTCCGCAGGAGCAACAGGAGGATCAACAAGTAGTGGGACGGGCTGTGGATGCCGTCAACGGCCGTCAGCTTACTCAGACATCCATTCCCCGTCCAACACTTCGTTACTTAACTTACGTACTTACATATGTTATCGGTATGTTTCCTTTAGGCTAGCCATGGTCGTCGTCACCTCTCCAGGGCAGGCAGCCAGAACCAGGAGGGGGGGGAGGTTGGGAAGGTTCAGTCATATGCATGAACTGATAATTGACAATTGGGTGACATTTTGGAGGGTCAAAATCAGGACATGGACCCCCGCGTCCTGTAAGCCATCAACTCTCATCACCTCAAGCTCTTTGGTCGAAAAGCAGGTGTGATCTGCCCACTATCAAGAGATATGCTTTGCGTATCTGTCTGGCCTCCCAGGGGGCTTTCATGCATGCGGGTGACGACTGGTGGGAAAGTTTTGTGTGTGTATTTATGCGGCCCTTGATGCACGGAATATCATGGAATTCCCCTCCGCAAAATACGCGCGTTATCCTCAGCTTTGTAAGTTGCATTATCTCATCTCATCCCGACGTCTCAGCCAAGCCCCCGTCAGCCATGGCAAAGACAAGTTCTCTGGTGTTGTGAAACAGTGCATATATGTAAGGGACCTATTCGGGACATTGTGTGGGCCTTTCCTTTTTTTTACAAATGCAACATGGGCCTCGGTATGTTGGGAAGAGTTTGTTGCATGTGTTACATTGCATGTGCTGTATTTTTTGCCCGTGCTTACTACATGCCAGCCAGCCAGCCAGCCACGTAGTATTGGTTTTTGGCCCCTTTGTATGTATGTATGCCAATATGTTTTTGTTTACTTTGTATACTTCATTCCTATACTCTGGCCGCTAGTGTAGTCAAGATCCTGTATGTATGTAGCTACCCGTCCGGACTACCTCCGCGAGGCTCCCCCCTTAGTCTCCTTTCGGATGAACAGATTTGAAACAGGGCAAAAGCCGCGCTCGGCTCCGGCCTCTTGAAGGCTACGGGGATACTAATAGGTTCATGCTATGCCTAATCCTGCTCCCCGGCTTACTTGTTGGTAGCATGTTGGGATGCAGCGGTGAGAGAGCTTTCCCCTCCTCCCTGTTTCAGGGCCACATGTTTACTGAAAACACATTACGTACATATGTATATACACCCTGGGGCATACAATGTAGTCAGCAAACCCGAGGGTGACCATATGATGGAATTTTCCTCCAAAATAATTAATATCGTACATACATATGAGACACTCGGCCAGCCTACCGTCGTCGTCCCTTACATAATATGATTACTTAGTAGTGAGCGTGAACTCGTAACGTTGCAAAGCCCGCGGGCTTTGATGTTCTACATGTGCAACGCGATCTCACCCGAAATGGCGGGATACAACACCCACGGCGTTGGGTACTGAGTAAGGATGATTAGTATGCGGAAGGGGGG
>LKEA01000049.1:121076-144345 GCA_003795315.1 Cytospora schulzeri | reverse complement strand
TCTCGTCATTGTACTGCTTGTGATATCATGACCGGTGTGTATGTTGGTCTGACTGATTGACTGTCTGTCTGTCTGTCTTACTGTATCTATACCAGGACCCAAGTCCCTGGGTCTGCAAGAGTGCATCCTTCGTGTACCATTCCATGTGGGTTATCACATGATCTGCAGTCACCGTCGTCCTACATGCATCGGTTAGTGGCATCTAGATGCATTCCACGTTGTATCACTCCGGGAGACATCGGTAGACAAAAGTACCCAGCAGACCCTTCACAAGGACCCTTGCTAAATACTACATGTAAGTCCATCCTCAACATGCATGTCGTCGCCAACACCGAAACCCTCGACCTTGAAGAGCATTGATTCTACTCGGGTAGGTAGTATAGAGGCGTGTGGCATTGTGCTGACTTTTTGACCTACCCAACTACCTGGATTTCCAACAGGTACCTTAGGATCCAACACCATCTTGACCCAATCCAACGCTCTAATCGAAGTCTTGGTCTTGATAGGTCTAAGCGTATAAGCCAAGGAGTGGCCAAGCAATGCATGCCATAATCGTGATCGAGACTCGATTCGACCGGCTTTCACTTCTGGCCCGGCTGACCACCCACCTGGGACACCCTGTCTGATTGTCTGATACAGCACAACTTTGTTCTTTTTGTGACAGCCTCACGATCCCATGGGATATTTCCGTTAGCGCCATGATAAGCTTTACGAACCCGTGGTTCCTGTGGCCATCCTACAAGAGAGACCAAGCCGGGAGGAACCCATAAGAGTCACATATAACCAATACCAGTAATATGCCACGGCACTCCCCGGGCAAGGTCCACACGAGAGAGAGAGAGAGAGAAAGAGAGAAAGAGAAATAGTGAATGACGGGCTGGCTCACACTATGGCGCATGAGGAACCCGTCCCACCCACAAACACACCAGCCAGCTAAAGCCAAGAAGTAATACCAAGCAGTACCAAGAAACCTTGGAACCCCCAACGTCACCAATGGACGGCAAGACGATCCGGCTAAGGGCGTCGTGCAATGCCTGCAACGAGTCCAAGGTGCGGTGCAGCCAGAGCAAGCCGACGTGTGCGCGGTGCGAGCGCAACGGCATCGAGTGCATCTACGGCCTGTCGAGGAGGACACATAAGGATGCACCGCCCATCTCCATGCCGTCGTCGTCCTCACAGCGGCCACGGGGCCCCTCACGGTCGTCGTCTAATGGCGACATGAAGAACAACAGCACCACCGTCACCACCACTGGCAACGCCAACCACAATAGCAGCAATAGTGGGAGCAGCAGCGGGAACGGGAACGGGAATGGCAACTGGCGTGGTATGTCTGCATTCTCAAAGAGTCCCACTGCCACCCCGTCCACTTCCCATAGCAACACATCGTCCGATCTATCGGCCGGGGCCCAAGATGCAACCCTTTTTGGCGACTACATGTCCCCGACCGCCACACACTTTATGATACCACCGCAGCAACAACAACAACAAAACACCGCATCAGGGGCAGGGGCAGGAGCCGGAGCTGGAGCTGGAGGGGCAGCAACACCACAATACCACATCTACACCCAGGACCCAACGGCCACCGACCCGAGACACAGCACCGGGATCCCCATGCTGGACTTCAGCAGCCTGGACGCAGTCACCGGGGGTGCCACCAGCAGTCCACTGGACGATGCCCTCAGCGCGGTGGTCACACGCTTCCCGACCCCGGGGGCCGAGTACGCAACAACCCACGGCAATCCCAATAACAACAATCCCAACAACAACCCCCCGCCACCCTGGGCCACAACCACCGACATGGCGACCTTCTGGGCCCGCCAGATAGCCATGGCAGGCCCGGCCACGGCACCCCCCTCACCACCGCCCCCTTCCAACGGCAACGGCAACGGCAACGGCAGCGAGTGCTCGTGCCACGCCGGCGTCATGGTCCTCCTGGCGTCGACGCGCGGCGGCGGCGGGGACGACAGGCGGCTCTCGCCCGACGCGCAGCTGGCCAAGCTGCGGCGGTGCATCGCGGCGTGCGAGTCGTCGATGGGGTGTGCCCACGGGCACGAGGACGCCGAGCCTGTGCACATCATGGCTGTTGCTACGCTCATCGGCTACGTTATTAATGAGTTTGAGGTGCTTGCCGGCGAGTCCCCGAGGTCTCTGTTGTTCTCGTCGTCCGCTTCGTTATCGGGCGAGATGATGACGATGGCCGGGGCCGGGGTATTGGGGGGGATTACCGACAAGGAGGGCAGTGGTCTCCCGTCGGGGTGCTCGGATGATTCCAGTATGTCCTCGGGCGGAGGCATAATCACCAACAACAATAACAACAACCAGAACAACATTAATCACCACACCTCATCTTCCCCCAAGCCCCGGTTATCATGGGGCGTCCTCGAGCTCGAGCACGACGACGAGGTCGACCTCCGGCAGAGGCTGTACCTGCTGTCCTTCCGCCGGCTCGAGAGGCTCCTGTCCCAGCTGACGGTGTACCTACGGGCCCTGCACGACGCTGCGCGGACAGGTCACCCGGACCCGTCACGGCACATGGCGTTTGTCATGGCCTGTGAGTACACACGCCTGTGGCTGGAGAGGAAGGCTGAGGACGTCAAGAGGCTGTTCTCGGTGTCCCCCGGGGCGGGGGATGAGCCGGTCGACCCGGCGCTTGGTGTTGGGCAGCAGCAGCACATGGAGCTGTGAAAGATACTGACTGAAGCGAGGGAGGACAGGGGCCCTTGGAGGGGGGGAGCACAGGAGATCCTGTGACGGGATATGTCGACTGGGGTGTTTGTTTGTGTGTGTGTGTGTGTGTGAGAGTGAGTGGAGCAACTGCCAACTCTGGTACGTACGTAGATCTACTCACTCACCGACTCCACTTGATATTACACTATATTAGTGTAGATACAGTAAGAAGGGGTTGGTTCCCGTGGGGCAAAAGATGGGAAGACGAATGATTACTTAGTATAGATCACTATACTGTAGACAGGAGACAGGAGTCAATATTGGGTTTCCTTTGGGTTCATCAGGGGGTCGTATGGGTAACTGTTTCCATGGCTCATCAGCTCTGATATTTATTCGCCACGAGACATGATTAGATATGATGATGGTAGAGGCAAGAAGAAGCCTTGTGGACATATGCAGTGTAAACAAATAAAGACCATACTCACAAACCATTCTGTTTTCCAGTTCTCCCGATGTCGCTTTGTATCGGTTTCGCATTCGGGAAAACGCTGCCACCAGAAGGACCAAGTTGGAGGTTCACTTTGAAACTTTCGACTTTCGACTCCCCTCATTGACCTTCCTTCACCATCCATCGACCTTCGACAACATAGCTTCAATCCTCCACTGAATCCTTCCCGGATGACCCGTTCATACATACCGTACCTAGTACCGGCCCAGCCCGGCCCCAGCCTCCGCCCAGATCGAGGACACAACCCACTCAACGTAACTCCGTGTGATCACTCCTCCACCCCCCCCCCTTTCCATACTAGACATGTCCTTGTACTCACACGGTGCCTGCTTGGTCTAGGCTCGGGCGGAAGTATCAACCCGATGGATGCAACCTTGGCACATGGGCTTGTCCTGCGTGGCAACCACCGTCTCAGACCCTGCCTGCATCCACGGCGGCGTAGCGCTGACACTATATACATACCTTCAGTACATGCTTCTTATCTCGGGACTCAGGAAACTTGAAGCGACTACCTGTAAGCCAAATATCAGTCGATTTGCCACAATGTCGCAAGTTGGCTCGGCTCGAGTTTCCGCTGACATGTCAATTTGATTGATGTCCTTTATGGAAGAACGTACGAGCAGCCTGAGTGATGAACAATTAATTAATCCAATTCCCCGAGGAGAGAGGAACGCCGGAGCGGGCCGATTGGATCATTGATCTTACCAAAGACGCGAGGGTCAAGATCCCACATCGCCTCGTCTCACTATTCAAAAGCCCGACCACAAATGTGTGAACATGTGTACAAGTCTGTCCGGGCTTCTATTTCACCCGCTCCCCGGATGAGCTGTCTTGTGAGGCCGCATCTCATCACCCTCCTCCCAGAATGACACCATCCGGTCCGTTGTAAATGCGGTGTGTGATGATTATCTGTATGGGTCTCGACGCATGTAGTGTCGGTTCCCCCTTGCTCTACCCTGGGTTGAAAGATTGGAGGGAAAAGTAAGAAGGATTTGCCTCCAAGTTAAGGCCCTTTGCTTAGCGGCTGGCCGGAGCGGTGACCCCCTGAGATAATGACTCTAGTCATTGTGTAGAAGTTAGGTTTGATGGAATTCAGACGCCAACATCCAGCATATAGAAGTGCCTCTCGTATACAATTCAGGAACTATTCCAAAATGCAACGCCTTCCACACCGCAAGCAACAAGGATATATGGTGCCATGTAGAGCATACTACAAAGTACCTATAGGGGTATTTGGCGTTTGTTACCTAGATACGTACTCAAGTATATATTGACTTCCCTTGGCAAAGTGTGTGTAGGATTACCCCCAGCCTCGTCTAAATACTTCAAGCTGAGGGAGTGGCTCGATGTCTACGATCCAGATGTGCGGTGTAGCTGAGGAGGAACCGTATTTTTCCTACAGCACTTTCTTTCGCTTGAATGGCGAGGAATTCATCCTCCGAGGAAGTGTACCACAGGACTTTATACATTGAAGATCTTCCAAAGGTATCCTACCTATCAGATACGTAGGGAGATACGTTGCCTCTCCTCGGGAGGTTTCATGCTCAAACATGGGGATATTTGAACCTTTAGGCTCAAGCCTCATCTTGATATTTTTCAAACCTGTCTGCGACTTGTGAGCCTATATAGCAAGCATATTCACAGTTACAGTCTGCGACCACTTCAATTATCCAGTGAACCAGTCTCAAACATCTCAGACAAAAAAAGAACACACAAACTTCAAGAACCCTCTCCTTGGCCTTCCTCCTTTCACTTCCCAGAAGAGAACTACACCTTCTCATTCCCATGACTACAAACCCTCCGCAACATCCTCCCCCAACACCTCACCATTAACCTCAATCGGCCTCGCCTCCAAAGTCACAAACAACATCCTCCCCCACTCCGTCCGGCTCTTATTCCGCCAGACATGATTCGTACCCCTCTGGACGGCCACATCACCCCTCCCCAACACCCTAACCTCCCCGGAGTCCAGCACCAGTTCCACCTCCCCCTCCAGCACGACCCCGTAGTCCAGGCTCACGGTCCTGTGCATGGGGCTCTCCCCACCCGGGCTGACGTCCACGACGCGCAGGACGCTCCCGCCCGGGACGACGATGCCGGGGGGAGGGGCGCTGCCGGACAGGAAGGACGAGTAGGTGGCCACGTCGGAGTTGGCCGTGAAGTCGGCCGGGACGGTCGTGCTGGCGTAGCCGAGGTGGAAGGTCATGGGCCCGGATGACTGGGCCGGGATGGGGTCCGGGACGCTGGTGTCGAAGACGGAGAGGCCGGTGGCGTCGTTGTGGGTTGTGATGAAGCGGTTGGGCGTGCGGGGCTTGGGTGCCTCTTGGTTCTGGGGGTCTGCCATTTTGGGCTTCTTGGTTGGCGTTCGATAGATGTGATGGGGGATTGACGTGTGTAGTGATTTTGGTGGGTATTTTGATGGCGAATTGAGTGTTTGTTCCGAGGTCCACGCTTCTTTGTAGTTTTTGGTATGGTAAGATACACCTACCGCTATCCAAGAAGGTCTCCTGGAAGTCTCTGATCCAAAGAAGTGCCTTCTCAACAATCTGGTGAGCAACTATTCCGAATTCAGACTTATAAATGACAATGGTGTGATGATATGTCAGCGGTAAGGCACGTCGTCGTCCTCCTAGCTCGTCCCTGAAGGTTGGTGGCTTGGTCTATAAGTGCCCAAGTGGTCCCAGGTTCCCCGAAGTAAGCTTCCTTCCCGAGTTTTCGAGTGCGGAGTAAGGGTGAGTGTGTGGATGGGTTTAAGTAGTTGGTGAGTGGACTGACGTGCCCTCGCAGTATTCGGTTTGTCGGGGAACGCCACCTTGTGTCACCACATTGGCCTTGTTCGGGGATACATCATGCGGAAGTAAGATGGAATGCTGGAAAAGTCCGAGACAGCGAAGCCTCTTGATGATAGTTGTACGTGTATAAAGCACCCGGGGCCAAAAAAAGACGAAGGTGAGAAGACGCCACACAGACACTGCAACACCAGAGGATCAATCATTGATCACCATGTCGTCCTCTTTTACGCCATCTCTCGCTGCGGCGGACCTCTTTTCCGTGAATGGCCTTGTCGCTGTCGTCACAGGTGGTGCCACTGGTATGTTTCCATGTCCATATGCCCCCTCAGCCTCGACCATCACAGCTTAGTAATTTCCATAGGCATCGGTCTCATGATAGTCAAGGCCCTGGAGGAAAATGGTGCCAAGGTCTACATCGTCGGGCGCCGCAAGGAGGTGCTAGAGAAGGTAGCCAAGGAAGAATCAGTACGCCCAACTGCAGTCAACCAATACATACATCCACCAGAAGAACTAGTACTTGCATCGTCCGAGAGGTGTTATGCTAACACAATACACCACCTCCCCCCCAGAAACACGGCAACATCATCCCCCTCCAGGGCGACGCAAGCTCCAAGCCCGACCTGGAGCGCATAGTATCCCACGTCACCAAAGAGACGGGCTACATCAACCTCCTCGTCGCCAACGCGGGTGTCGCCGGCCCGGACCCCATCAAGATCACCCCTGACACGCCCCTCGCCGACATCCAGCGGGCCTTGTGGGACACGGACCCGGCGGACTTTGACAGGACCTTCAGCAACAACGTCCGCGCCGTCTACTTCAGCGCCGCGGCGTTCCTGCCGCTGCTGGAAGCCGGGAACCAGAAGGGGAACGTGAGCCAGAGCAGCCAGGTCGTCATCACCAGCTCCATCGGCGCGTATGGTCGTGTCCCGCTGGCGCATTACGCTTACTCGGCCAGCAAGGCCGCCGTCACGCACATGGCGAAGCAGCTCGCCACGGCGCTGACGAGGTATAATATCCGGTTCAATGTTATTGCGCCGGGGTGTAAGTTACTTCCCATATTCTCCCCCTCCCCTATGATAAACGGGTTTGGAGATCAGTGAACAACAAGCTGACATTCTCTTCCTCTCTTCCCCCTCCGCGTAGTGTATCCGTCCGAGATGACCACAGAGATTGTGAAAGCCGCCGAGCAGCTCCCGATAGCGGAGAAGGCGGTTCGTGTGTCGCCGCTGGGCAGACCTGGCAACTCCGAGGACATGGCGGGCTGCGTCCTCTGGCTTGCGTCCAAGGCGGGCGCATGGCTGTCGGGTACTGTCGTTGTGACGGATGGTGGGAAGCTGGGCGTTGTGCCCTCGTCGTATTAATCAGGGCAAAACGACCCGTATGAAATGGCAAGATGTCGCGCCAGTTTTGTGTGCCTTGGGACATGGATAGGTCTTGATACATGTGTGACCAAAGTGGCGATTTGAAATAATAAAGACTAATTGTAGCGGAGGCTGTCAAACATCAACACCTGATGAATCGTGTCACCGAGGTGGCTGCCCCTTGGGGCCAAGGATTTCCGAATATCCACGGCGTACATCTTTTCGAAGCAGGTGTACAGTTGAGCTCAAGCCTTAGCTCGTCTGTCCAGAACTCTTCGGCTGCCCTTGAGCCGGGAAGTCTCCTTCATAGATCGCCGGGACATACACATATCGAAATACCACTGGTCCAAGTTGATATTTTTGCCACGGGCATCCGCAGATATTCGTAGAACGCATGAATCTGGTTGACGTGATCCAATCATGGATGACCGAAGATGCTGTGTCTCGTAGATTGTTCGTCATGTCCCCGACCTCATGGCCACCACATATGGATTTCTGCACCGACAGAATGTCTGCCAATGATTAAACCTCTCCGACGCGATTCTGCTCCAAGCCGGTGGCTCACCCCATACCAGGCCTGCTCCATAGAGAGGGCGGCCGCTTTTCCCCGGCATTCGGTGATGGAGCGCTGGTGGTTGAGCAAGCACCTGAGAGGAGAGAGCAACAGCAAAGACAAGCGTAGTAATCAGAGCCGCGTGAGAACGGAACACACGATCCGACTTGGCCATTCCATATCAAAGCGGCAAGTGAAAAAAACCAAAAACCAGACGAAGCAGGGGTATACAAAAACATTAGAATTATGCAGTATGGACAAGAGCGTGTCCTACCCAGGAAACCAAGAAAACACAAGCCCACCCACAACACCGCCAACGCCGCCGCCTAGTAAATGCTCAAATCGATCATAACCTTCGTAAAGAATCCTCTCAACGGGCCCAGACATGTTCCGGGCTCCTTCTTCCCTCACTGGCGCGTCTCAGCAAGCGTAAGCACATACGGCAACCCAGTCGCGTCCGCCCTCTCCGAGAGACGAATGACAGACCCACCCGTCCCCGACCCCGAGCCAGTGCCATAGCCAGACGCCACAGAGCGGGCACTCATGCTCGAGCTCGAGACCGAAGCGCCCCGGCTGACGGGGGGATACGTCCCCTGCCGCACAGACGTCGGCGCGAAGCTGTAGGGGCTCGCCAGGGTAGACGTCGGCGACACAGCCGTCATCCTGCTCTTGGGCGTCGTGGGCGCCGTCCGGAAGGTCCCGCCCCATGTACCCTGCGACGAGTTCCTGTTCCTGGTCCTGACTGTTGCTGTTGCTGGTCTTCCCGCTGCCACGGGAGTCGACCTCTGATGCTGCTGCTGGGGCCTGCGCACGCTGTTGATGGACCTCCCGCTGCTACTGCTGCCGCTGGCCGTCGTCGAGGTCGCGTAGGATGCCGTGCTCCGTTTCCGGTGGAATGAGTGCCGGCTGACCTGGCTGCGGGGCGTGCTCGGACTGTGTCTCGGGGCGTCATCGTCGATGTCACTTTCTGTTAACGAGGCATCGTCGTCGAGACCAGTGAGGACGGCCGGGTCGAGCGGCTGCATGGTCCGCAGTATCTCCGCAAACAGGTGCATCAGCTCGCGGAACCGCGCGTTGGAGATGGCCCGTGTCGAGTAGCGGGCGTATTCATATGCCGATAGGAAGTCTGCCGTCATCCGCGATGCTTCCAGGACCCCCAGCTCGGCTAGTTGGGTCAGGTACAGCCGCACAGGCAGGTGCGCCGGCCTTTGCAGTAGAGCAATCGCCTCTGGGTCCAACACGGGTCTATCGACTGTCGCTTCGGGAGCAGGAGGAGCTAGAGTTAGGGCCTTGGCCTCGATCAAGTTCGGTAACTCAGATATGACGGTGCTGTACTGCAAGTTTGGCAGATCAGGCGAGTTTGGTGATGCCCATCCAGGGTGCTCAATCTCGCCCCAAACAGCGTTATGTGGTGGCAATGTAATTCCCATCTTGTCTTCCGCAGTTGAGACCCTTTTCAACCCTAACATCCGTAAGATCGACTTCTTACTCTTCTCTCGGTCCTCCGCTGTTTGATCCGTCGTGGCCGTGGACGGTCTTGCTGGGGCAACCCTGGGCCTCGACTCGTACGCAATCGCCGCGCTCCTGCTCAGTCCGGCCGCAATCATCTTCCGCACGCTCTTTTTCGCCTCTCCTTTACCGATCGGGATCCATGGCTTGGGTATGTTCGCGAGGGCGGTGCGGCCAATGTACAGTCGGACGAAGTAGACAAAGACGACAAAGGCGAGGGTCACGGACAGACAGACGATAATGATCAAGATGTGGAGTCGCTGGTTGTTCTCCAGTGCCTGGCGCAAAGAATCGGCGGGTGTGACGCAGAGTAGGAGTAGGAGGATCACGGAGAAGAAGAGGTAGAGGGAGTCGTAGATGACGCGGAAGACGAGGCGTAGCCACCCCATGGTTATTTATTTGGTCTTGGGTCTTGGTTCTTGGGTCGTGGACTAATATCGTATGTCTCTTCCGTGTATATATCGTCGAGGATTATTATCTATTAGGACAGCTCCTTCGTATTTTCGCCTTGATGGCCAACTGCCGCGCAATCGAAGCCCTGGAGAATGATGTCGGTATCATGATGGTGTCCCTGTTGCACAGATAGTAGTCGATAGCTCGCAGTCAAACATCGAGGGCGAACTAGAGATGTTGAGGGAGGTGGATAGTTGAGCTTCTTCTAAGAAAAGGATGAGGAAGAACAAAAGGGTTTCTTGTAGGAAGGTTCAAGATTGAAGATTGAAGAGAGGAGACACAGTCTGGGGTTTTGGGAGGGTCATGAGGCATCGAATGAGGCATCTAACGAGGCGATCAAGGCGCAAGTGCGAACCGGGACCCACATCCAATTAAAACGTCCCCCGTCATTCAGCCGAGGGAACATCAAAGGCCCCCCCTTTCTGCAAGTAAAGTGAATCCGCTTACTACTTAAGTAGTTTAGTACTTGAGTATATGGCCATCTTATCATAGTGTATGTTGTATTATACAGATAAGGCATGGACGATACCTAGGAACTGGGTCTATAATATGCATTCAAGCTATGCGTTCTGTTATACTGTACAGTACAATACTGTTCTCCTTCTTACAAACCCTGCCTGTGTACACAGAGGTATGTATACAGGCCACCCTGGGCCATGTCTCTTCCCCCATGCAAGACACGATATCACCTGGAGTGTCTACTTAAGTAAATTTACATCTCCACTCTGAGCAATCTGCTCGGGTATAAATCACACACATCATGGATACAGTTTTTGTCTACATAAAACCACCCATCCTTTTTTGAATGGTCCCTTCCTCCCCCAGACTCACACACCGAGCCCAGTGCTGCAGTCACTCAACGCAGCTGTCGCATTTCCGACCTCGTCGCCTCCATCCTGCCCACATCTCTCTCCCTACCAGGCAACCCAGCCGCCTCTCGAGCATGTCTCACATCCGCAAATGTCAACCTCAGGTCCCTCGCAAATGGCCCAAAGGCCTGGAGGAGCTCCCGAAGAGCCTCCTTTAGCGTCTTCAGGATAGCATCTATGTCCGCGCACTCCCGCTTGCCGTCAAAGTCTGTCCAGTGTGTCGGGAGATCCGCCTTGAACGCCTCCAGCTTCGTGGTCACCGCCGTAAATGTCCGGATTATGTTGGTCACATCCCGCTGGACGTTTCCGTAACTATCCTCCGTCAGACTGAAGACCGCGAGCATAGTCAGTGCGGAGATAGCGTTGATGAACAAGCTTGGTTCTCCGTATGGCCCTCCCAACACGACAGTGTTTATCCTGCCTTCGTATGTTTGTCTGAGTGGCAACCCTAGGGGCGAGTCCAACAACCGTCTTGTCCAGTACTGGAACGGATTATCGGGGCTCTGCGCTCCAGTGGCTTGCCGAGCGATGTCGTCCACATAGCCCCTCGCCTGTGACACCCCCTTTTCCACCATAGGGCTCAGTCGCGATGCCTGTCCCGGGGACACTGCTTCCTTCCTAACCAGCCGGTCCACCTCGCTTCGGAGTGTATGCCTGTCAGGTGCGGCAAGCAAGACGTCCTCCCTACTGACATATTTGACCGGTCCTAGCGCGGGCCTGAAATTTGTCGCCGTGGGCACGAGAGCTGGAGCAGGTTCGGGTGCCTTGCCATAGCTGTCGATACGCACTTCCATCCCTCGCACGACGTCAAGGCAGAGGGCATAAATCTGCGACCACATTGGTCCATCTTTTCTGTCAATGTCCTGATAGATGGCGATGCGTCGAGGTTGGAAATCCCTTGCAATCAAAGCTAGCTCCCACATGGCAAAACACTACGACGGTCAGCTTTGAGAAAGACGGGAATGGCACGGGATACTAACCTTGATAGGGAGCTTCTTGCTCCTCAGTCCAACCAACAAACTCCCGTTGGGATCCTTGGACTCGGAGGTAAGAGGGTTACCATTCTTTAAGGGTGCCCGAACCAGGAATAGCGAGAACATCTTGTTTCCGGCAAGCCAGAGGAACATGAGCATGGAACTGGTGTAGAAGACGCGTACCCATAGCGCAATGCTCATGCCTCCCAGAGTGTTCGGGACCATGTTGGTCTTTGGTAGGGTGTAAAAGGGGCGGAAGAGAGCCAATGTTGTTCGCCAGGCAACGTCCCGCAGGACAGCATGGTATAGGACGATATAGCCACCAAGGACAGCGGCAACCCGGAAGACGGCAGAAGACGCCAGAGCTGGTATCTCATTCATGAGCCGCGTTGACCATGTCGGCTGGGTCTCGCTGGCAGCTGCGTCCTTGCTGTCGAGGCCCACAGCATCGAGGCGAAGCCTGTCGTCATCGCGGAAGATGTGAAGGACACCCTGCACCGCACCAAAGACCAGGAAATGGACGGTGTAGAAGATGGGCCTCTCATTCAATCGTGCCCTGTCACCCATCTGAATCGAGACCCAAGCAAGGTCCTCGGTTGGTGCTGACCACAGATAGACCTGGCTGAACAACCATGATGACAAAGTGTACGTTATGATGGCCTCAATGGTCTGAATAGTCGGTGCATATTGTATAAAGGTCTGTAGGCCCGAAGTCGAGGTTCGCAAGCCGACATGGTATTGTGCGATGCGGAGGACGAGGACGGCAAGGCCGGAGAGGAAGAGAAAGAATGTTCGAATACCGGTTGGTCCAATTGGGAAGACTGCCCAGAATACTACCATGCAGAGGTTGTCAATGTCAGCAAGACCACCCAAGATATAACATCAAGGCGACTACAGCAGCGGGAATGCAACTTACGAGAATGCCAGTTCGCAAAGATGACGGCCTCGACGAATGCTATGCCCAGGAGAACTGCAGCGGTGGTTGAGAAGCGCCGCTGGAGCGCAGGCTGTAAAAAGTCCCTATACGGAGCCCGCCTGACTGAAGCCATCTTGGCTATTGCGCAACATGGAGTGAATGCAAAGGGAAAGTTTGCTGGGAAGAGGTTCTGGGCTGGGTTTGAAGCTCGTCACTCTCCAAGTCAAGTTTGTAAACAATAGCTCCGCAAAAAAGGCGACCCGCGGCAGTAGAAGCACGGGCCTCAAGGTACAAAGGTACTTGTACAGATGCACGTCCACGTCCATGTCCACGTACACGGTACATTGGTACTTACAACCCATGCAATGAGGCTTAGCTAGCTGGATTACGTAACGATAGGCAACCAGTCTCAACGACTTGCACCCGGCAATAATAGCAAATAGAGGGGAACGTCACAGGATTGATTGATTGAATGATCGATTAATGCAAGTAAACATTGTTTGGAAAAGCAGAAACCCGAAGAAGCAGAGCAACTCACCTACACTCTTTTCGACTGTCCAAATAATTACAACCCATACCGCTCAGACGACGTGAGACAGGTCCCACACGCACACACACACACACAATGTCCTTTGATCAGCTCTCCTCCCTCGAGTCGCAATCGCGGCGGAGCCCCTCCAACTATGTCGACGACCCAGACTTCGACCGGCTGTCCCAGGAGCTGATGAACAAGCTCTTCACCCTGACGGGCAACATCACCCGGCTCCGCACCGAGATCGGCCACCTGGGCACGAGGCGGGACACGGCGCGGGTGCGGGAGCGCGTGCACGACCTGATCGAGGAGTCGAGCGAGGGCTTCAAGACGGTGGCCGAGGGCGTCAAGAAGATCCAGACCTGGGGCGGGGACGACGTCACGCCCACGCAGAAGTACAAGCAGCAGAAGCTCTTCCGCGAGTTCAAGTCCTCCCTCGACGAGTTCCAGGTCCTCCAGCGCAAGGCCCTCGAGAAGCAGCGCGCCTCCGTCTCCGCGGCGCGGGCCGCCGCCCACGAGGAGGAAGGCGGGGATACCGTGCCTCTGAGCCCCACCGGCCAGCAGCAGCAGCAGCAGGCGTTGCAGCAGGAGCTGCGGCTGGCGCCCCAGGATGAGGTGGACTTCCAGGATGCCCTGATTGCCGAGCGTGAGGAGGAGATCCGCAACATCGAGCAGGGCGTGGGCGACCTCAACGTGCTGTTCCAGCAGGTGGCACAGATCGTCACGGAACAGGGAGAGCAGCTGGGTGGGATCTCTGAGAACGTCGAGCGGGTGCATGAGGACACGCGTGGTGCGGACCGGGAGCTCCGGCAGGCGGCGAGGTATCAGAAGAATGCGAGGAGCAAGGCGTGCTGCCTTCTGGTGGTGCTGGCTGTCATTCTGACCATTATCATGTTGGCTATCTTCCTGGGCTGAGCTGTTGAACTGACCGCGAGGCATATGCGTTGATGAGGCATGGAGTTACGGTTTGCATTTTTGGCAGCAGGGCATTCGTTTGTACTATACTGTTCTCATATTTGACAGTCGACTTGTTTTTGTTTTTGGCCATGGGTACCTTAGACTTTTGCCTTCCTTTCTGACGGTAGACAATATTTTTTAGCCTCATTCTTCCCCACTTGCTGTCCGAGTGTCCTCCACGATGCCTCCTCATGGCTATGCAATAGTATGCCAATCCATGGTGTCCGATATGTTACATTGGTGGAAACCTGTCCACAAGCATGATACAAATGTGTATACATCCAAGTAGGTACCCCAAAATTATGAGGCCTTAGGCCGCAGTAAAGGTACCTCCAGGCCCGTGCAAGGCTTCACCGAAGACTTCGAGATCGGCATAAGCTTCTTGACCCCCTTCGTCACAGCCAAACTGCATCCCACAGACGCCATCCAATACAGATGCAGAGCGGCGGGCATGTCCATGGTGACCGGCCCTATGGCGAGGGCCATGATGACCAAAGATTTCTGCAGCGCACGCCACATCCGCGACTGTCCTCCCACAGACATGGTGTTTGCTTTCGCTGCTAACGGTTTCAGGCCAAAGAGGGCCCTCCTCTCGGCTGTGGTCTCGGGTATCATGTGTGCTAGAAGCAGTGCTGAGACGGCAAAGGGAAGTACGTGATATGGGTCCGGCACCAGCAAGTTTGGGAACCAGAGACAGCCGCCCGTGGCGAATGTTGGTTCCATGGATATTGACGACAGTACGTCCGATGTTGTTGTCGTCGCGAGTTCGCCCATGCCGTTCGGTGAGGGTACGTCGATAACGGAGATGGCGTCGCCGCTAACTGACGTTGATCCTGATGCTGCTTCTGCTGCCACTGTTGACGTGGGCATTGTGGTTGCCGTGTCTTTGCCCTCCCATCCGTGCAACAAATTTCCAATGAGACCTCGAGGGCCACCACACATCCTTCTTATGACCTCCAGGTTGCTCAGGAAGATGGGCAATGAGAGAAGACCACCCCATATGGACTTGGTGTCATCGATTGCGAAAACCTTGAAGGTTGCCTTGGATCTTTTCTTGACAGCCTTCAGAACGCGGTCCCTGAGATTTGGAACCGACTTCCTCCTCAGCCCGAGCCCGATCTGGGCATATTGCGCTTGGATCAAGGGAAGCAGCTTTGTTCTCCTCCTCCTCAGGCTATGGGAGTATAGTGTCAGGGGTATCCTGATGGTGGCGCTGACGGCCAGGGCAACCATGGGGAGGGAGATGAACCATGGTGCACCGGTGAGATCGTGAACGCTGGTGACTAGGAGCTCGGAGCCTTTCAAGAGAGTCCCTGCTGCATCGGATATTCCAAAGTGTCTCCTCTGGCCGGGGGTGTTACGCAGCTGTATCCGGGAGGTCAAGAAATGAGATCCATTTTGAAGGCCTGATCGGGGTCGAACTTGGGTGCTGAGTCTCGAGGCTGAGAGCCTTAGTTGGTGGCCCACATGCCCTGACATTATGAGATTTATTACAAGTCTTTTAAGACATGCCTCAGTTCCATGAGTCAAAGTTCAGGGGTGTATGTATGTGTGTGTGATTGTGTGAGTGTGATGGTTCTGAATATACACCAGCTGATTAGTTATTCCTCCCAGTGAAGCTTCCAAGAAAGACAAGGATCATCACTTGTCAGTCCCAAGTCCCAAGTAAGAAGATCAGACCCACCAAAGTGAAACCTTTCAGCGGCCGAACAGGGCCAAAACAGGCACAAACAGGGGTCTTTACAGTGCTGGCTGTGCAGCTGCAGCATATGGGATGGCCCGTGCATGAGTCCCGAGATGCCGCTAAACCAGTGTTAGTACGTATCAGCTGTTTATCGTTTATCGGAGCTTCCAGCAATCGAAACCGTGCCAACCTGGAACTTGTTGCCCTCGTGTTCCCATTTGATCCATTGACATACTCTCGTATATTGTACAGTTTAGTACATTACCCACGTACAATCGTACACGTACTCGTCGTACATACATAAATCTCAGCTGCAGCCAACTTCACCATTCATTTTCCCCAGAGTCTTTTCATGCTGGTCGACGTCAAAGAACAGGGCATGGTACATCTTTGAGTAGTACTGGCTAATTCCAATGGAGCACTCTCAAGGTTCCATGTTATTGTTCTAGTTCCATTCTCTTTTATTTATCCCTGCCCCCTCTCTTCTATTCAGCAGAACGATTACATACATTACATTACATTGCATTGCACCTGCATTCCCCGATTACGATTTCGACAACGTGCCCGGTCAACCGATTGTTGAAGCCTCAGAGAGGAACCATACCGATCGACCATGGACGACGGTTCCTGCAAGGCGCCCTCGGGCGAGGTCTACTGGAGCCCCTTCGGTCTCAGCCCAACAACCATCGCCTTTATCGTTGCGCCCGCTATTGCATTCATTCCCATGTTTGTCCTCTTTGGAATCCCTGCCCTGTGGCGGGCTCTGGGTGCTACGTTGGGCACATACCTGCGACACAAGACCGATGGCCGACGAGCACAGTTGTTAGACGCCATGGCAAACGACGAGAGGAAATACACAGCCAAGGACGAGGATGAAGACAGTGGTGAGAAGGGCAAAAAGGACATATGGAAGAAGATCGAGGCATCCATCATCGAGAAGCTGCCCAAGGGCGACAAGGCTGATAAGGAGTGGTCGGGCATTGTGGGCTTCTTTCACCCTTTCTGGTGTGTACTTCCCACATAGGCATATATACATATGGTATAGAGCTGACGGAGAATAGCAATGCTGGAGGAGGTGGAGAACGGGTTCTCTGGGCTGCCATTCGAGCTACCCAGAAACGATGGCCCAATGCCAAGATCGTTGTCTACACTGGTGATCACGAGGCTACCAAGGAGCAGATTCTAGGCCGGGTTAAGGTGCGCAACTCTCAGCCCTTGGATTCCACATTCCGTGGAGACTTTGACACTAACATCTTGCCAGGACCGCTTCAACGTGCATCTGCACTCGCCTAGCATCCAATTCCTGTACCTCTCTGCAAGACACTGGGTTCTAGCATCTACATGGCCACGTCTCACCCTAGCAGGACAGTCCTTCGGCTCCCTGATCCTCACCTGGGACGCCTTTTCTCTTCTGGTTCCTGACATTTTTGTCGACACCATGGGCTATGCTTTTGCGCTGGGTTTCAGCAAGTGGCTTTTCAAAAACGTCCCAACCGGCGCATATGTCCACTATCCCACCATTTCCACCGACATGCTCGATTCGCTCGATCCCAACCACCCACTCGGCTCTCAGGGTGTCAATGCCGGCCAAGGAACTGGCATCAGAGGCGTGCTGAAGCGCAACTACTGGAAGCTGTTCGCAAAGGTGTACTCACTCATGGGCTCGACCGTCGACGTCGTCATGACGAATTCATCCTGGACGCAAGCACACGTTACCACACTATGGGCGGCCGGCCGCAAGGAAGCCGAGAAGACGGAGCCCATAGCTATTGTCTACCCCCCATGCGCCGTGGAGGAGCTCGAGGAAGAGGTCGAGGTGTCTGCGGCCAGCGAATCGAACCGCCAGAAGATCCTCCTGTACATCGGACAGTTCCGCCCCGAGAAGAACCACCCGCTAATCCTGGAGTCGTTTGCCAACTTTGTCCACAGCGGGTCTGAGGCCGCCAAGGGTGCAAGGCTGGTGCTCGTGGGGAGTGTCCGCGACGACCAGGACTCGAAGCGGGTCTACAAGCTGCGGCTCCTTATTCGCGAGCTCAAGATTGTGGACCATGTCGACTTCCAGCTCGATGCGTCGTGGACGGACATCCTGGGCTGGTTGGGCAGGTCATACGTGGGCGTCAACGGAATGTGGAACGAGCACTTTGGCATCGGTGTCGTCGAGTATCAGGCAAGTGGCCTGATCTGCGTCGTGCACAACAGTGGTGGTCCCAAGTTGGACATCGTCAAGGAAATTGACGGACAGCCTACAGGTAAGAGTCTTGCCCTAACCAAGGTGTGCAATGTAGAGGAGTATGCTAACCCAAAGCCTTGTAGGGTTCCACGCTGCGACCACAGAAGAGTTCACACAGGCCTTTGAGAAGGCCCTCACCATGGAGGACCCCTTGGCAGTGAGGCTGCGGGCTCGGGAGTCTTCCTGGCGGTTCAGCGAGGGCGAGTTTGCCCGGAAGTGGATCGAGCAGATGGCCGCGCTCGTGGCAATGACCAAGCCTGAGGCTTGAGACGATAGTGCGGCAGAGAGAAGATGGACACGGAGGCGAAGAGGCAAGTGGTCGGCATTGGAAAGCCCAGAAGGGTTGATTCAGCAAGACCAAACGGTCTAACTCTATTTTTGCATTATTGCGGTGTTGCGCGTGGCGTGCGCGGGAAGACGGGGGAACAAAAGAAAGCTTGTGCATGAGGTGATACCCCCCCCCCCCTTTCTCTCTTTATCCACCTAGCTCAGCTGGGTGATAATCTCATGAGCATTGCGGCGTATTCGTTGTGTGTGTTATTGGTAGATTTGTACAATTATTAGAAAACATGGCACCCAGCACTTCTTGGTTTACAAGGGGTGACTGGAAGCATGCACTGACCCAATTGGGAACCAAACTTTTGATGTTGCCGTCCTTGAATTTGTATTCCACTGGGTCCTGGCATGTACGGTATCATATGTAACCAAATTTGTACATAGAGACAGACGTGAATGACCCGTCCCTTCTATCATGATTCCCTTACTCCAAGACATCCTAAACGCCGGATGGATAATCGAACCGTTCCCATTTTTCAATATTGCAAGCGCCGCGATGATCCAGACAGATCCCTCCTTCGTCTTTAGGCATCTACCCTGTTGAGGACGGCCACGCCCTCGACATGGCCCGTCTGGGGGAAGAAATCGAACCCAATCAGGCTCTCAATCTCGTACCTCGTCTTCTTCTTCTCCTTCTTCTCACCCTCACCATCCTTCACCTCCACCCCGCCCTCAACCACCACCTCCGCCTCCTCCTCCTTCTTCTCCTCACCCATAGCCCCATCAACCTCCCCCCTAACCAGCACCCCGACGTCCCGGGCCTGTGTGTGCACGTTACAGCTGACATAGACGACCCTCCGGGGCGCGAAGCCCAACAGCTGGCGCAGGAAGCTCGCGTCGCAGCCCTTGCGCGGGGGGTCCAGCACGACGACGGTCTCGTCCGGGTCGAAGGCGCTGACCGACTTGAACAGCTGCGGCGCGTCGGCGGCGATGAAGCTGCACTGGGACTCGGACAGGCCGTTGAGCCGGGCGTTCTCCCGCGCGAAGCTGATGGACTTCTCGGCTATGTCGATGCCGATGGAGCCGCCGCTGAAGAGCTTGGACATGGTGATGGTGAAGAGGCCCGAGCCGGAGTAGGCGTCGATTAGGTACTTGATGGGCTTCTTGTCCGGGGAGGTGGGCGGGAGGAGGTGCTGCCGGATGTAGTCGGTGAAGGGCGGCAGGATCGAGTTGTTGTTCTGGAAGAAGGCGCCGGCCGGGTTGGTGAAGACGAAGTCGTCGATGTACTCGGTCGAGGTGGCGTTGTTGTCCGTGATGCACGTCTTGACATCCGTGTGTCGGCCGTCTGGCCCAGGCGCCACCACGGCGTCGGCAGGAAGAGGCTCCGGCAGCGCCTCGCCCGCGGCCACGCGCTTCGTGTCCTCCCGCAGGAGAATAGTCGCCCCGCGCTCGTACTTGCCATACTCGGCCTTCATCCTCTCGCGCTCCCGGCCCATGGCCTTGCGCACGGCCTCGGTGCCGATGGGGCAGTCCTCGATGTCGAGCGTCTTCCTGGGCCCCTGCTTCTGCATGAACCCGATGGCGGGCATCGACTCCAGGTACCTCTTCTCCTTGGGGCCGGGGCCCCTGTGCTTGCGCTGGAACCCTGGCGGGCCGTCAAAGTGGGGCGTCAGCTTGGTCCGGTAGCCGTACTCGAGCGGGCTGCCCATGGTGTCCTGGACCTGGGGCACCAGCTCGGGGGGCAGGTCCGAGAAGTTCTGGTATGCACGCTCCACGATGGCCTTCTTGTGCTTGAGCTGCTCGGCGTAGTCCATCATCTGGAACTGGCACCCGCCGCACTGGGCAAAGTACTTGCACTGGATCCTGGTGTCGTCGCGGAGGGGCGAGGGCTTGACGACGGAGATGAAGTCGGCAACCGAGTAGCCCTCGTGGAGAAGGTGGCGGTAGACCTTCACCTTGACGGTGTCACCGGGTATGCAGAAGGGGACGACGTAGATCTGTTTTGAACCGGGTTGCCTCGCCAGGCCGTCACCGTTTGAGGAGAGCCTCTGGACCTCGACTTCGATCTCACTCCACTGCTCGGGAAGCTTCTCAGGCTCTGGTGCTTCCGCAGATTCCTCTGTGGGGCCGTCGTCTGCCAGCTTTGCCTCAGCCAACATGGCTTGGATATCGGCCATGAGCACCTCTTCATGAGAACCCTCCTTCATGGTCGACTTTGGCTTGTTCCTCTTCTTCATCTTCTGCTTGTTACCCCCTCCATTGCCACCCTTGAACGGCCTCTTTCCGTTGGTCTGCTTTGGGATTTCTGGTTTCTGTGCCAGCTCAGGAGCAGGCTGTGACAGGGTTGAGGCCATGGTGAGTATTGGCCTGATTGTTATTGCTCTGATATGCGGATTCCTGACGGGTGATGATACTAATGAGGTTGCAAAGTTTCTGGCGAGCCTCGAAAACATGAGCCGCCGTCAACAAAAAGAATGATGCTTAGTGGTGAGAACTTGAAAAAACAGTCTCAGGTCCCCCTTATTGCATTAAAGAATGAACTAGTGATGAATATTATACATTGAAAGTAAAGAGAATGAGGAAGGCCAAAGATGAGATGAAAATGAACATGAATTTCAGAATTATTTTCACCGAGGCTCTGATTGGTTCAGAGGCTACTACCTGATCAGGTTAGCCTCATTAGCCTTGACTTTAATTATTATCGACTGGACCCTGCATTTATGTACCTAGGTATACTCTACCGCAATTGTAATTTCTTATCTCTTATCGGATCTCAAATGCCGATTATTACTAATCGATGAAGATATCCGCTCCGGGATGATGCCATCAAAAGTGCCGGACCGAGTTGGTCACACGCATTGATGAGTTGTTGTTGGGCTACTTTTGGTAAGGAGGATCGATGGTACATACATACATCTGAGTTCCGGTTCTTTCTTTCCCTTTTCCTCTCTCTTTTTTTTTCTTCTTTTCCTTTTAGTCTCATATATATTTATTTATTTATTTCGATTTGAATTGTTATAGTTCGGCCTGTGACTCACTTGCTTCATTTCATTCCTCTTGTATCTCTTGGTTCGTTCATCTGGTGCAATCTTTCGAGACGTTATCTCAGTTCGTGGCCACTGGCCACTTATAAATCGATAGGAATGAGTGAGAAATCCCATGTTTTTAGAGTTCACATGCTATACGTCTCTTCAAAGATCACTAACAATATTGCTCGTAGAAAGCCTAGGCTATGAACTGCTATCAATATTAGCCTTCCATTATGCAGCGACGACAGCTTCACCTCTGTCCTTTGGGGATATCCCCGCCCAACACTCCCTGCAAGGCTCCCATGGCGCGGTAGCAAGTGAGAGCACGATATGTTCTCAGATAGGCATAGACCTCCTCAAGCGTGGTGGTAACGCCGCCGATGCTCTCGTCGGCACTAACCTGTGTGTCGGCGTTATCGGCATGTACCACTCTGGCATTGGCGGCGGCGGGTTCGCTCTCGTCCGCGATGCAGACGGCAACTATGAGACGATAGATTACCGGGAGGCTGCGCCTGCCGCAGCCTACGAGGATATGTATAAGGGAAACCCGGAGGCAGCCGTCTGGGGCGGCCTGTCAGTGGCTGTTCCTGGGGAGTTGAGGGGACTGGAATATCTCCATAAGAAGTATGGCTTGTTGCCATGGCGAGCAGTTGTAAATCCTGCTGTATATGTGGCCCGTCATGGTTTCGGCGTCACGGAAGATCTGGTGAGATATATGAGCTTTGCCATCAAGGGGCCTAGGGGTAACTTCCTGGTGGAGGACCCCGTGTGGGCAGAAGACTTTGCACCAAACGGCACTCTTCTCCAGCTTGGAGATACCATCACCCGAAAGAGGTATGCCGACACACTGGAGAAGATCGGCAGACACGGCGCCGACATATTTTACAAGGGGGAACTTGCCAAGTCCATGGTCAAGCTCGTCCAAGAGACCAACGGCACCCTCACTATGGACGACATGACATCCTACAGCGCCCTCGCCAAGCGGCCCATCACCATCGACTTCCGCGGCTTCAAGCTCTACTCGACCGGCGCGCCGAGCTCCGGCTCCATCATGCTCTCCATGCTCAAGACCATGGAGCAGTACCCGCAGTCCGACCTGGCCGACACCAACCTCACCACGCACCGCTTCATCGAGTCCATGCGCTTCGCCTACGGCGCCCGCCTGGAGCTGGGCGACCCGGCCTACGTGACCGACATCGAGGCCTTCGAGGACGCCCTCCTCAGCGTGCCCAAGGCCCAGTCCGTCCGCCACCGCATCAACGACAGCAGCACCCTACCCGTACGTGAGTACGACCCGGGCGCCCTGTTCCCGGCCGAGACCCACGGCACGTCACACATCGTCGCCGCCGACGCCTCGGGCATAGCCATCTCCTCCACGACGACAGTCAACCTGCTCTTCGGCGCGCAGATCATGACGCCCGACAGCGGCATCATCCTCAACGACGAGATGGACGACTTCAGCATCCCCGGCGTGCGCAACAGCTTCGGCTTCGCCCCCAGCGCCGCCAACTTCATCCGCCCGGGGAAGAGGCCCATGAGCTCCATCACGCCCATCATCGCCGAGCACCCCAACGGCACCGTCTTCTTCATCGCGGGCGCCGCGGGGGGCAGTCGTATCATCAGCGCGACCACGCAGACGGCCTGGCACCTCCTCGAGCACGGCATGAATATGACGGAGGCGATGGCGGCGCCTAGGGTGCATGACCAGTTGATACCGAACCAGGCCGAGTTTGAGTGGTCTTTTGATAACGGGACGATCGGTGCGATGGTCGAGAAGGGGCATAAGCAGGTATGGGTTAGGTTGGGGGTGAGTGCCGTGCAGGGGATTCAGAAGTTGTGGGATGGTCGGTTCTTGGGGGTGGGTGAGCCACGACAGAAGAATAGTGGTGGTTTGTCCGTATAGATGAGTTTGGAATGGAAATGAGATATTCGTTTCCTGTCTGGATACAGGCTGGGAAT
>LKEA01000049.1:89619-120746 GCA_003795315.1 Cytospora schulzeri | reverse complement strand
GTTCGAACGTCCTAGCAATCCAATATACTTAAGAAAAGAACAAAAAAAAACCTGTTTAAATCGGCTCTTGGGGAGGATCCCCGAGGACAGTCCCCCCTTCGGATAACCATCAAAAAGCCTTCGGGCTTTTCGTGACCGTGGCCTTCGGGCCGCGGGGAGTTTTTGCTTCTCTTTTTGACACGACGTCCTCCCCACCCATGAAGCATATCTCCTCATAATATCCCACAGTTGTAGCACACCTCATTTGGGGGGGGGCTGGGGGGCAGGGTCACAGCTAAGACCACCGAGGGATGGTTGACGCCCATGCATCTCTCGAACATCAGTATCGAATGCGATATAATTTCCTAATAGGCACAGAGGAATGCCTCCTAAAGGATACAAATGAATAGCAATGGGCTGTCCAACAACGCACCTGGCATGGAGAACGATACAGTTTGTACGATGAAAGCAAGTGACCAAGGAAAAGAAGCTCATGTTGAAAGTGAGACGTAAAGCGCGTCAAGTACATTCTTGTTCAGCCATGGTATGGTATGCAAGGCCGCAACCCTCAAATAATGCAAACAAATCCCTTCCCAACTCCAAGCATAAACCAGAGAACTTTTAGTGTATTGAAACATACCACCCACCGTACCTAGGTCCATCCTTCCTCGGGTATTACAAGGATCGTACAACCCCCCCCCCCTCTTCCCTCTCTCTCTCTGTGGAGAAAAAGAGCCTCAATTGCCCTCCAGCACCAGCTTCAACGCCTGCACCGTAAGGTCCAACACCTCAGGCGACCTCGTCCGTTTCGCACACTCGGTCAATATCTCAACACCCCCATCGGCCTTTATCCTCTCCCTCGCCCTCCGCCCAATCTCCCCGTCCGTCGTCACGATGTTATACACCACAAACGCACCGCGATGCCGCAGCTCCTCCTTCTCCGCGTCCGCGCACAGCCCCAGGATGTTCTTCATGCCGCGCTCGCGCTCCAGGATGGCATCGACGACCTCGTCGATGCCCGTCAGGGTGGCCAGTGCGCCGCCTGCTCCGCTCCGTGTGCCAAAGTCTTCTGCGTCTGCGAGCGCGAGCAGGATGTGTAGACGGTCCTTTGCCTTGGTCGAGCCGTCGGCGTATAGCGCCATGGCGTCGACGCACTGTACCAGATTGCAAATGAGCTCGACGGCGGCCTTGGTGATGTTGTGGTTGCTCGATAGCAGCTGCTCTTCGATGTCGAGCCATGCCTGCCGTACGATAGCCTTGCGCGTCTCGTCGTCCGTCGACGCGAGGTTCGTCAGTGCCATGAGGGACTCAAAGGTAGGAAGCAGGTCGCGAGTGTCGGCGTCGGGGTCAGGTGCGATGATGGATGCCAAGGGCCGGATCGATGCGCCCTGAGGAATCGGCCTTGTGCCTCCAAACACGAGCTCTGGGTTTGTAGAGATCAAGATGCGTGCAAGTGCCTGTGCAGCTGTGCGTTTGGTCTGGTCATCTGAGGCTGGGAGGGCGTTCCACGCAGCGATAAGAAGACGGACGGCGCCTTGTTGGGCGAGCTGTCCGCGAATGCTGGGGATCATGGACATGGAGTTGATGATGTTGATGATGAGAGATAGTGATGCAATCGAGCCGTTCTTGCTATGCGAGACCAGGACGGGAGTAACGCCAGCTTCAAAAACTCGTTTGCATCGTTCTGTGACGTGCTCGTTATCATTGAGGGGGTCCTGTTGGATCTTTCCTGCTGCGTTCGCGTAGGCTTTCAGTTGGTCCATCTTCTTCTCCTCTTCAGACTTGTTGGGTTGGAACCTGGTGAGGTTGACCAAGATACTTAGGGCTCCGTAGGTCAGGGGTGACTTGGGAGGTGCGTTTCCCAACGTCTTCACGAGCTGCTTCATAAATTCCTTATTCTTTGACAGGTCCTCCTTCACATTCGGCCGCAACGAAGAGTACGCCAGCCCCTCGATAGAATTATTCCGCGAATGGTCCTGGTCCTTGACTAACATATCCGTGAACATCTTGGTCAGCTCTTCAATCGTCGTGCTCGCCTGCTGAACTCGTTCCGGGTCGTTCTCCTTGCTGTTCGGTGGGTGCGCCGGTTGTATTGCCTGGGAGGCCAGCCATCAGTCAGACATCCAGATTGGTAGGGTCTTCGTAGAAGACGGAGGGGTGTCGCATGCTCTCTGGGGTCCGTACCCTTAATTTGGCCAGTATAACAGCGGCGAGATGCTGGACCTTTTCTGAGTGCCTGCGCAGGGAGACGGAGCCTTCCTCGACGTGTGTCCCATCGGTGTTGTGAGCGTACATAGACTTCACAGCCTCCTCTGGATCCTGGTCGACAACCTCCTCCAGCCATTCAATGCAGTACTTCTGCACGGCCTCTCGACACTGACCGTTCATGCATGCTGCGTTGAGCATTTCCAGGCAGGCAGTCTCGACCTTGCGACTCTTCCATTTCCTGCGCATCAGGGGGGCCAAACTAGGGAGGAAACCCTCGCTGAGGAACAGGTCGGCAGTGAGGTCGGGGACGACGGGGAAAATAGCGGCGGCGACACAGAAGGCAACTATGTAATCGTCGTATGTGCCTCTCTTGATGCGCTCCTGGAAGAAGTCGCGTAGCTGTTTAGAACCAGTCTCTCCGGCGGCCTTCAGGTAAGCGGATGTGGTGAGGGTTGCATGTCCTCGTACAACCTCGGGCTGTCTCATGTCAAGGTAACACAGAACAGTGTCGAGGCAGTCGGAGTCGATGACATCGCAGATGGATTTCTCTTTCTTGCGGGCCTCAAGGTCTTCTGTCAGTAGTCTGGTGAGTTGGTCGATGTCTCTAACTGTCTCGCTGTCTTCCTGTCCGCCCTCCATCAACCTCGCGAAGAGCAGAAGGGTCTGGTCTTCCCGGTTGAGTTGGGATAGGTCACGCTCGTTGACCGTTGCCATCTTGACTTTGGTAGCCCAAGTGGCGCTTCTCTTCTCTTGCGATGGATAGCTGGTGTTTTGGCTATGGGTCGGGAAAGAGGTAGTAGATACAGAAGGGAGAAGAAAAGAAAAAGGGTGCCCCGCGGCGGCGAGACAGTTGTATTATGTATGTATTCGAGTGTAGGGGAAACAAATTGGGATTTCCAAACCCGAAGCTCTTGGCTGACTCTTGGCTTTGGTCCTACAACAGTTTCGCTTCGCGGGCCAAGAAACAGATCGAATATAGATAAAATGGTGGTGCAGATTCTCGCCTTAATCGGTAGTGAGAAACAAGTTCGGTTGGAAGGTTGGATTGTTGCAACCTCAAAAAAGTTGTCTGGTTTTCTTCCAGAGTGAAGTGCGAGAAAGCTCGGTTCCGGTTGTAGTAATTGTTACAGTACAGCAGCAAGCAACCTTGCCTTGTGCCCCTCACCACATGCTCCAAGTACCGTACTGAGGCTACTACTATAGCATACTTAGGGGAGCTACTGCGGTAGGGGCAGCAAAACCCAGCAGGGCCCAGGCGAGCCAGGGCAGCTTTCGGAGCTCGCCATAGGTGGATCTACAGTGGGGTCGTGTATAGATGTGGGTAATCACGCGCACGGGCTCGGGCACGGTGCGTCTGGTGTGTCTGCGTCAGATGCGTCAGAAGGTTACAGTGGGGGTAATGACCCACTGATCGGCAGTTTACAGTTCAGTCCTTGTCAATTGTCAATTGTTCCCAGCAGCACTGAGCAGCAGCCCACAGCAGCAAACAAAGGCAGAAAAGGGTCACAGCTCTTCAGCCTTGCATTGCATTACAACTCGGCAGGCAGCAAACCTTGGGGAGAGCTTCAACCAGCCAACCAACCTGCCAACCAATCACCCAATCAACCAACCAAACACGACTATTGTAGCACGCCTGGATCTACAACCTTTGATTGAACCCTTGGAACCTACCTAGGTACAGACAAACCACCACACCTGCCTGGGCACCTCTCAACTAGCTGGGCCAAGCTCTCAATTGTCGACAGCATCAGGCTAGGCCCTGCTCCTCTCCTCTCCTCTCCTCTCCCTCCTCTCCTCGCAATGGATGCTGTCGACGCCACCGACCACTACGAGATCTATGCCACCGAGGAGACGCCATCCTTGTGTACCATCATCGTTGATACCAACCCAAGAGCCTGGGCTGCCGTCAAGGATGATCTTCCCATCTCCAAGGCTCTAGCCAACATACTCGTCTTTGCAAATTCCCACTTGGCCTGCAGTAGCACAAATCAGGTCGCCATAATAGCATCACATACCAACCGCGCAGTATGGCTATACCCACCACCACCCAAGCCAAAAAGCAAGCACAAGACCAAGCCCTCCTCGTCGCAGGCTACGAAGACGGATAATGGGGAAGATGTTGAGATGACAGACGCCTTCTACGACGGTCCACGAGACTCGCGACCCAAGAAACGGCATGCCGCCGCCAACAAATACCCCCAATTCGCCCAGATCGAGTCCTCCATCCTCGCCTCCCTGCGCGAACTCATGTCCTCCACCACCGAGTCCGACCTCGCAACCACCACGACCCAGATCTCCGGCGCCCTGACCCTCGCCCTCTCGCACATCAACAAGACCTCCATCCTCCTCTCCGCCACCGACGCCTCACAGGCCTCGGCCATGACATCCAAGAACAGCGGCGGCCCGGCGTCCGCGAACCACGCCGCGCTGGCGAACCCACAGGCCGGCATCCTCACGGGGCTGCACGCCAGGATCGTCGTCGTCTCCGTGTCCGAGAGCTCGCCCGCCCAGTACATACCCACCATGAACGCCGTCTTCGCCGCCAGCCACGCCGGCATCCCCATCGACATCCTCAGCCTGCACGGGTCCGCCACCTTCCTCCAGCAGGCGAGCTACATCACCCGCGGCACCTTCCTCGAGGCCACCAACCCGCAGGGCCTGCTGACCTACCTCCTCTTCGGCTTCGCCTCGTCCATCGCCTCCACCGCCACCGTCATGTCCACCAAGACCAACACGGCCGGCCACGTCGGCGGTTCCGACCGCGGGGGCGGTGACGACGGGAGCGGTGGTGGCGGTGGCGGCGGCGCGGGCCTGAACCAGCTCATCAGCCCCTCTACCGCGAGCGTCGACTTCCGCGCCGCGTGTTTCTGCCACAGGAGGGTCATCGACTCCGGCTTCGTCTGCAGCATCTGCCTGTCCATCTTCTGCGAGGTACCGCCAGACTCCGAGTGCCTGACCTGCGGGAACAAGCTGGCGCTGGGCAGCTACGGCGCCAAGCCGGCCGTCGTGCCGAGGAGGAGGAAGAAGAAGAGGAAGCTGGGCCTCAACGGGGAGCCGGTGGGCAGCGAGCAGCCGGCTAGTGCCACTGGGACGCCGAGGCCGGGTTGAAGGAGGCAGTAGACAGACAGACACACCACGAGCAGCACTGTCATCCAATTACTGAGATCTTATGAGGCGCGACCGCGCTGGACGGTCAGAACGGGGAGATGGGGGAAGGGGAGTTCCGAATCCAGCGCCCCACAATGCTAATGGTGAGAGCCCGACAGGGACTGAGAAGCGAGCTTTCAATGCAGGCAGAATCGAACCAGGCGCGTAGTCAGGAACCATAACGTCTGATGTGGCTGGCAATTACACCATGGCATCTCGACTGCTACGGCGTCGTCAACTGAGGATGGGTAGATGGGTAGGTATCATGGGCCTATGAGATTGCATCAAGACCCTCTTCAGAACAGCAGAGTGATGAAGATTAGAGGCGAGATACCAAAGATGCCAAGAGCAATTGGCATGTACAATATGTATACTATCATCTGAAGCAGTATCACGAGTAATCTTGGATTGTCGGGTGGGCGGGTTGCAAGTGACGAGAGCAGTCAAGCTCACATCTAGAACTCTACTTAGTAGATGAGAGAAGCCCACTAGTGCAGAGTGGATTCACCATCACAAGTATGAGGGGCCGAAGGTGTCTCAAAACTCAAAATTCAATTAGCTATGTCTATTGTATGTAGAAAAGACTGACCGTCTAGTTCATGAAAAGTAACAGGGAAGGGCTGTGCTCTGCCCAATACTCTTTGTTCTTGTTCATTAATCCATGCTGCCGTCCTGAAATCAAAGAATGCCAATCTGTAAGTCCTGATGAGAAGGAGTCCCTTGTATCCATCGACTACCCAGAACCAGCTATCTTGTCCAACCTCAGCTCCCCTTCGGAGAGATCGTCCGTGCCGTCAAAGCTAGGCTAGTCGTGTGGTGTAGGGATAAGAATAGTTGTTTCGTTCTCTGGGTTGCTGATGGTCCAATCCGAGTAAAAATAGGTTCTGTTGGGGTGAGGAATTGTTCTTTGCGAACCTGGAAGATAAAAGAGGCTGGACTATTGCCGGGTATCATGGTACCAACCTCAACCTTGCTAAAAACCAATGCCATCCTTGCTATGCTGAAACGAGTAGGGTGTAGGAAGCAAAGGTGCCTTCAAGTATCAACAGCTGTCCAGGCCAAGCTGCGATTCGAAGGCGAATATGACGCCGTCCTGAGGTAACAGCCATCAAACCGAGGCCGCAGTTTCTAAGACAAACAAGTAGGAAAGGAACTGAGAGTCGAACCGATTGAAAAAGCATGACGAATGCCGATAGTGGAACGTCAGTGCAACCGATGAAGACAAGCGGGAGACGATGGAGCGACCAAACCCCTCGAGGAGAAGCTAGGCAAAGAAGATCCCATTCTCAAGCACGAGGCCAGGACCCGAGTGGTCGGACTTGGGTAGCTTCACTTGCCGCGGTGCTTCTTAACTTGGGCGTGGTTCTTCTGGATCCTCTGCGCCCCGACATTGACCTTCGCGCCCTGCACCAGACGGCTCATGACGCACTTGGGCTCCTTCTCGTAGCTGGTCATGTGGGCGAGGGCGAACGAGTCGGTGTTGTGCGCCCAGTGCATGTAGATCCCCGCCTCGGTCACCTTGACGCCGAGCACGCCAATGGCCCTAGCACTGACCTGGTTCTTGACGCCCGGGTGGCCCATGAAGTCCTCAACGACAAAATCCTCCATGACCTCGGCCTCGCTGAACACGTCGAGAACGTCGTCGCCGCCAGGCCCCCGGCTCGTCATATGGTACAGCCGCTCGGCACACTTGTGAGCCGCCATGGTGGTAGCCATGTGCTCGCCCGTGCCGCTCGTGACGGTCGCCACAGCCCGCTCGTACATGTCGTCCTTATCGCGCGGGATGACGGCGGTGCCGATGCCGACGAGAGCGGCGGGGCCCACGCGTCCGCTGTGCTTCATGCCGATGCCGCCGGACGAGGAACCCGCGGCGATGTTGCCCCGACCGTCGATTGCAATGACACCAATAGTGTCTGTGATCAGGTCGGGGTCTTCGATAGCGGGCTCGGCTGTCAGCTCCGTGGTGTCGATCTTCTTGTTGTTCTCAGGGTACTCCAGCTCTGCCATCCATTGGCTGGCTTTTCCCTTGCCGACCCAGCCCCACTGGTGATCCGTGTTGTCCTTAACAACACCATCCATGGAGCCAACTCCATTGTCCTTCGAGGTCTTACGTCGCTTGGCGGACGACTCTTCAACCGACTCATCGCTGGAGTCAAGAGCTCTCACCTGGCTTCTGGGAGCATCGAAGGGTCCCCTACGCTTGGGGGCTTGAAAGCAATTCTGACTGGCCGATAAAGGCGACCGCTTGGTAGGAGTAGCAGGGTCCGAATCCAGTCCACCAGGGGAAGTGGGCTCGGCAGAGGGCGAATCGGGCTGTCCCTCATTCCACATTCCGGTGAGAACGGCAGACATGTGGTCTCGCAACAGACCCTGGCCAGCCTTGGTGTGCGCGACCGACTGCGACGTGTTGGTGACCACGTTGGGAGTCGCCTGAGACACCTCGTTGGGTGGCGTAATCGGAACAGTCGACGCTTGAGCTTTGATTTCGTTGGCGCGAGCCTCAGCCCTTCGAAGGTCTTCTGTCCACTTCAGGTAACGATCCGCAGCATTCTTGGACACAAGTTCCTTGTTGCTCACAGTGATCATTCCATGCTCTGCAGCGAACTTCTTGGCACCCTCACCCACCAGGAAGTTAGGCGGCACACGTCGCAGAGGCAGGCTCACCAGGCTGGTGTCAAGTATGAGCCTTGCTAGCATGATCGGGTTCTTGATGTCTACAATCCAAGTGGTTGAGTCAGCAACTCTCGACTCAAACAGAGACAACTGCACATAAAAGTGAAACTTACTGGGGACAGCGCCACAAGCTCCGCTCCTTCCAAGGTGGTCGACAATTGTGGCATCACACTCGACCTGGCCCTCAATTGTGAGGTTGCTGCCAACACCAGCATTGGTGATATCATTGTCCTCAAGAACTTTGATAGCAACAGCGACGGCATCGGTGGACCGACCGCCAGCCTTCAAGCACCGCATAGCCTGGCTCGCAGCCCTAAGCTTTGTCAGTAAAGCCTAACTGTCTTTGAGGTGAACATATCAGACTTACTTTGCACACATAGTGAGATGAACATTTTCGTTCTGGAGGCTGTGGTAGCCAGCGCCAGCGTGAACGAAGACAGCCATGGTATCGCGCTCGTCAGGAATGGCGACTCGCTTCTTGGTCAATCGGTCAACAGTGCCGTCTGCGGTCACGTTGGAATTGGTGTCTGGAGAGGCCATGGTCGAGGGGTCGTTGGAAGAAATGGAAGATTGAGGAGTGAGTTGGTCGAACTCGAGATTTAGCTCGTGGAAGGCCGCAGAAAGAAATTCAGACTTGGTGTCTGGGATTTGCAGACAGCTGTCCAACAAAGCAAGGTTGCCGTTGTGATGTCGCCAAGGGACCTTGTTGTCGTCAGGTGAAGGGAACTGGGAGCCCCGAGCCAGAAGCTTGCTGTAGTAGCTGTGGTCTGGCCAATGCGTTGAGGATGGAAAGGGGTAAGGGATAAGGCCCTCGCAATCGTCCAGTAACCAATCCTTGATCTCAACCAACTCACCGTCTACAAACCAAGTCCGAGCCTCACTGCTGTCAATGTATGGGGTAGACTCCTGGTGGAAGTCGTGAAGGTATTCACAGAGGGACTTGTCTTGCTTGATGTAGGCAGAGAGTTGTCTGGCAATATCGCTGTCAATATCGCCACTGCCCAACATCACAGACTTTCCATCAAGCTCCAACTTGTGGGTAGAGAAAGAATGGAGGACGCTCATGGTGAATAGCAATGCTGAGCCAGGAAAGCAATAACTCAAGTCGAGGGTAGGAGATGGGTAAGAACACACTGTGAAGGTGAAGCAAGACTTGGGAGCGGTGTACCAAGCTTTCCAAAGACTGCTCAAGTAACCTTGATTTGTGAGCCTGTTTGGCAATGTAGGTGGTTGAGGTAAGGGCAGAGGTTGTGTGGTAGAAGCAAACGAGGGACAACTTGAATCCTTCAAAGATATATATATACCCTGGGGCTCAATCTCTATTGGGAAGGATGTGATTTAAAGTACAGATGAAATTTAGCGCGATTGCCAGAAAAAGAAGAAGAAAAGTGAATGGTTGTGGGTAGTGTTGGCCCAGATAGATGATGAGACGAAATGAATGGAAGCTCAGTCCACAGGAGCAAAGAGTATCTGCCCCTATGGATGGTGGTGTTGTAGAAACAAGAGATGCCAAACTCACCAGTCGATAGATGCAATTCAATCCATATCAAATCACACACAGATGGCAGGTCGAAGCTCAGTTGCTCTGACCTGAGGTCTTGAGTATTTCCCAATACGGCAGGTGTGATAGATATCCTAGACGACGGCACATGTGGCCTGCTTCTCCTCGTGATTCTCCTTTGTCATGGATCAGCATTGCGGCACCCCCCAAAAAAATGGACATTGGTCTAGAAATAAAGCCCAAATATTTTACTGGATTTATGATTGTCCAGTTCCATTAATCTGTGAAATTTACGAAGCCTTGAAACATCATATTGGAGTCGGCCCTGAATGAGGAAAAGGGAAGGCTCGGGTGGTCAAAGTTCGGGAGGAAGTCCGTTCCGGCGGCTGCAATCGGTGCCGGGTACTCAAGCCACATTCGAAGAGCCACACAGCCACATACATATGTACTCACTCTCCCAGCCACACCAGTTACGCTAGTCTTGGAAGTCAGGGGCGCTGGCAACTTGCAGCCAAGCAACGCAACGCAACTGCCAGGGGGGTCCGGCTCCTGCCTTACCGCATTACGACCGCCAGCCATATCATCGACGACCAACAGCACCACTTAACCTGGCCTGCATCACCTTGCCGAAACAGCATCACCCAAACCCTCCCTATATCATTTCAAGAGCTGCGCAACAGAACAAACACTTAGAAACCGCCGCGCAGCTCCCTCCTTCAAAATGGCCAACCAAACTCCTGCCGTTGTCATGGACAAGTAAGTCAATCCCCCCTTTCGCTCGTAGCTGGAGCTGCCAGACCCCACTTGCTTCCTCAAGGGGCGGTCGATACGGATGCTGTGAAGCTATTCAGAGCTTCCATACCGGCTGATGCCAGGAACACAATGCTAACGTATGTCTACACAGCGGCACGGGTTTCTCCAAGCTAGGTACAGCTGCTCGAATAACGCTCCCCAATCGTAACCCGCCTTGCTTAACATTCCTCTCTCGATCACAGGTTTCGCCGGCAACGACTCCCCATCCTTCGTCTTCCCGACCGCGATTGCTACGAAAGGCCCAGCCGGCGGTGCTGGTGGCTCTGGTTCCGGACGTCCTGCTGTTGGAAACAAACCATCCTTCTTGACTGGTGGTGCCGGTCCTGCTGGCCACTTGAACTCGAAACGTGGCACCGAGGACCTCGACTTCTTCATCGGCGATGAGGCAATAGCAGCATCCTCTGGACCTGGTGAGCTCGCAGTGTTTCTAGGAATTTATTGGACTGCGAATTAACGAGGAGGCAGGATACGGTCTACACTACCCCATTCGACACGGACAAGTAGACAACTGGGTATGGCACGGCTGAAGACGATGTATGTGATGGCTGGCTGACGTGCTAGGCAGGATCACATGGAGAGGTTCTGGTCCAACTCCATCTTCAAGTACCTGAGAGTAGAGCCCGAGGATCATCACTTCCTCTTGACTGAGCCCGTACGTAACATGCGGCGACGACCCCTCCCGCTAGCTGCCTGGATCACTACTAACTGTCCGGTGTTCCGCAGCCCCTCAACCCTCCCGAGAACCGAGAAAACACCGCCGAGATCTTCTTCGAATCATTCAACTGCGCCGGTCTGTACATCGCCGTGCAAGCCGTCCTTGCTCTGGCCGCATCGTGGACCTCCTCCAAGGTGCAAGACCGATCCCTTACCGGTACCGTCATCGACTCCGGTGATGGTGTGACCCACGTTATCCCCGTTGCCGAGGGCTACGTGATCGGCTCCTCCATCAAGTCGATCCCCATTGCGGGTCGCGACATCACATACTTTGTGCAGTCACTGCTCCGTGACCGTGGCGAGCCCGACTCCTCGCTCAAGACTGCCCAGGAGATCAAGGAGGAGTACTGCTACGTGTGCCCGGATATCGTCAAGGAGTTCAGCCGTTTCGACAAGGATCCCCTTCGATTTGTGCAGCACCCCGTCCTGCAGCCCGGCGGCCGCAAGACTGCAGTCGACGTTGGATACGAGCGTTTCCTGGCGCCCGAGATCTTCTTCAACCCGGAGATCTACAGTTCCGATTTCCTGACGCCCCTGCCCGTGGTGGTCGATGGCGTCATCCAGTCCAGCCCCATCGACGTTCGTCGGGGTCTCTACAAGAACATTGTGCTGTCTGGTGGTAGCACACTGTACAAGGATTTCGGCCGTCGCCTGCAGAGGGACATCAAGCAGTTGGTCGATGCTCGTATCCGCGCGAGTGAGGTCCGCAGCGGTGGTGCGAAGAGTGGTGGTCTGGACGTGCAGGTCATTACGCACAAGAGGCAGAGGCACGGCCCATGGTTTGGTGGTAGTTTGTTGGGACAGACGCCCGAGTTCAGGTCTTATTGCCATACCAAGGCGGAGGTGAGTACAGCCATCCGGTCCCTGGTGATGAATCCAGAAGCTAACGAGTGTTTCTGCAGTACGAGGAGTACGGACCGGGTATTGTGCGGAGATTTGCTCTTCTGGGTGGACCCGGTGGTTCTTAAGAGGCTTTGGCTATCCTACGTTCAGAAGCAAAGCAGACCCCCGACAACGCCAGAACCTTGCCCTGTAAATAGAGAAGCACTTGGAGCTCGACGGGAGCAACGAGATATTGCATTTGGGTGGATGGCTGAAGTCGTATGTTCAACGGACCGCCCGTCTTGCGCCTTGTCCAGGAGAGGTGGCGTATGGGAAGGTGCCGTTATGGGAGGAGAGCAAGAGCAGCATGTGATTAACAAAAACGCAAATAATTCCTTTCGCTATGATCTTCCACTGAGTGACATTGATCCAGCTAACACAGAGACCTTTATTTGAAAGCATGTTCGCGGCACAGCAGAGGCTAGGTAGCACGTAACGTCTGCCTATGTAAGAACTGGAGAAGCGAGGGAGGCGTCGTGCTGATACTCATGTATCCCTCCATTGCAGGGCTCGAACAGCGCAGATTTTTATGTAAAATAATTGACCCCCGGCCTGTTCAAGACATTTCATAGAGATCTCTTGGATTTGTTCTCCAAGTGGTCGCCTCATAGCAATGGGTGAGGAGTGCTCGGGCTGGTGCCGGTATCAGCCTCGGAAACCCCCTCCCTTTCCACAAAGAAAAAGAGTTTATGAGCACTCTTCAAGGTGAGTATAGTGGTTGAGAACCAGAGACAACAGACAATAAGGAGAAGGGGGCAGGGACTCACAGTTGCTTAGACAATGTTGTTTTCCATTCGTGCTTCAATGTTCCGACGGTACAGTTGTCACACCACATGCAAGGTGCCCACAACGTTTTCCAATGCTATGATTTCAACAATATGACAATGAAGACTTCTTCATATTGACTTAAAAAAAAAAAACCTCTCCTCTCGGTACTATTTGAAGCCCGGTTCAAATTCAATGTTGACCAACTATTCCAACTTGAGATAGCTAGCTATTTCACAATGGTAACTCAACATAAACGGTGGGAAAGAAGATGAAGTAGTACCTTACAACAAATAACAGAGAAGGAGGAGTTAACCCATCATGCCTGAAGGGATATATATCCCATGGTATCTTAATTATACCTGGTAAGTGTGTCCTGCATATACTTGGACAACAGAGATAGTAGTCGACGACAAATTAGAAAACAACCATTAGTGCATATGTCTTAGCAAATAAAGACCTGATCCGCGCGTAGTGATCATATATCCTCTAGTATTTTGATCTCCTGTCTTCTTACCCTGGAGACTGTGGGTTTTGTTATTTACAGTCTCTCGGGGACTTCAATGGAATAATTTACCTGTATTCAATGGATATATATATATATATGTCAGAGTAAGTTTAAATACAAATGTTTACTCAAGCCATGAAATCTCTTTAGTATACAGATTTAAATTCAGTTTTATGGTCTAAACATTGTTGTCTGAACACTTCTCCCCTGCAAATATACGTTTTCCTTGACATATAAGGCATATATGTTACAGTACCCTAGGGTACGTGAAGTACCCAAGTATATAAGTATATAAGACGGAGGTTACTACAATACTCTCTGTAACGCAACATATTCCTCCTTGTGCTTTGAAATGCCTACCTAGGTAGTCATGTAGGTATGCATAGCAGCATGTTACCTATATGAGTAACCTCAAGCATTAGTATAATAGCGACCCTGAGGCCGCCCAGGCTAGCACAAGAACAAGTCTCCAGTCACTCTGTCACTACTTCTTCTTTCGTGAACCTGGAATCTCCCCAGTTCCCCCAATACTGTAGTAATGCCCTGGAAATCTCAGTGACCGTATGGGACACTTGTTGACCAGAACATAGGGTTGGCATAGGTTGTACGCATGCTCCTTCAGCGTTACCGGTACAAAAGGCTAGCCAGTCGACTAAGAGGCGGGGAGTTTCCAGGTAGTATCTTATGTACGAAGCTCACCCTAATCCCGGACCCGTGGGAAGTCACTACTACAGCTTTTACCGTCTACCCGGGAGCCGCCCTTGAAAAGCCTCGCACCGGTAGTTTGTCACCCCTCCAGCTGGGAACGTGTGCATGTAGCATTACCCAGGCTTGGATGTGACTGGGGATCTAGGGTCCTATGGGGCGGAGTGTTCCGGAGAATGACCTGATGTTTGCAGCTTACCTGCTTACTTGCATAGTAGAGCATGACCATGGAGAACCCCTCCTCCATCAACATCGCTCGCATTGGGTAGGTTTAAGCGTTTGTTTCAAGCCATTATGGCGCGCCCAAAGGGCCCTTTCATCCGGGAACTTGGCATGACTGAGATGAATCACAAGTAGTAAGTCCACCGTTTGCAAAAGGACCTACCAACCTTTCCGTATTCCGCGAGTCGTGACTTGTCGAGAGATTTCCTGGATCAACTTCCGTTCGTCCATATCAATTGATGGATCAATATCCCCCTCATTCAGAATGAGGCTAGCGCAGGAGTGTGTGGGGCATGAAGCGGGCACGGTTGGGGTCATTTGGAGAGTGTGACCAAATTTTGACCAATTCCCCATGGGGTATCAGACATGTCCTTTTTCTTGAAGAAAGGCTGTAGTTTTTGCTTTTTTCGAGTACCGTAGTACAATTGTCTCTTGCATGAAATCATACTTAGTCTCTTTCCAAAACAATCATGTAAGGCTGAGAGAGTATAATGCGTTAATAATGAGCGAAGCAGCTCCTTTGGGGGACTAAACCATGACATGTGCACCGGCTAAACTTCGCCTCGGGCTTGATGCTTGAGTGCATTAAATGATGTATGAGCTGCACCAGCGCATTCCTTCGAGGGTGGGGCTTCTGCCCTGTTCAGTTCGGCGCAGCGATCAGATCTGTAAACGGTTATAACAATACGAGCCCTGGAGGAGATGGTGGTTAAGGAGGCCCTTGTTCAGCAGTCCGTCGGCTCCGAATTGGCCACGTAATAAGCAAGAAAAGGGCCCAAGACGAGTTCCGATCTGCGGCACTTATGCGGATCCCATCTTGACACCAAACAAGATGAGACCTATGACATTTTACCTTGGCAGTCTGGCAGTTATTAGTTAGCTGCAGCCTACCGTGCTTTTGGTGAAGATTGTCCTCGGACGTCGGGATGCGGATTTAGGTCAGGGGTCGGGAGGCACTCCGGAGGGGGCTGACTGACGTTACATGCAGGTCTTGTCTCATTGAAGGAGAGCAGGAGGGGTGGAGGGTGTAGGGGTGTGGAGGGGTAGATGAGGGCATGAAGAGGGGTAAACAGGAGCTCAAGCTCCAGATGTCCCGGCATGTTGAATCATTTGTTCTTGAGGAGTCAGTCAATCTCTTAGTTGTTGAGCTCCGACCGGATGGGTGAATAGGCTGATACATAAATTATGATCCAACTGCAGTGGCAATCTGACCATGTTACTCCTATCCCGCCCGGTTGGAAAAGTGTGAGTCGAAATAAAAGGTGATATATGTGCCAAAATTCACTCAAGCGAAGAAAGCAGCGAAGTTGCGAAGTCAGCCCGAATAGCAGGAGAGAGGCTGAGAAAGCGGAGGTGGTGAGGCTGTTCTGTTCGTAAGAGAAAAAATTCAATTGACAGGGAAAAGGGAACACGCCACGGCCGCGGGCGTTTTCCGGGGGGGTTTGGTGTGCGATACGATCATGATCTCACTGATGACACAAGCTAAAAAAGACCATAAGGCCGCCCGTCCCCGATGGACTCGGATGGAGCCACATCCCACCTGCTAGATTGAGGAGGACAGGGCACTGTGATTGGCTGGAGATCCAGGGTCTTCTTCTCTGACAGCGGCTCTTTTAGGGGGCCGTGGCCTTCTAGACGCCTCCCGTCCTCCTAAAACGTCCGTTATACCTTGCATCCACACATCATCCGTGGCGACTGCGCCCGTTGGCCATGACTCTGCCAAACCGGTTGGGAACAGCATTTCACACCGCGAAGACATCAACGAGACATCATTCTGGGGATTTCATTTACTGCTAGAACTTTCGATCATTTGGGGGCAATTGATTGTACCTAGCCTGCCTAGGTAGGTCGATAGATAGTATGGTTCACATTTAGGTATCCAGTGTGTTGGTAACAATAACTGTAAAAAAGGTACCTAAGTAGTGTATAGCATAGCGACCTATGTAGGCCTGGTAGGTTAGGTAGCCAATTCGGGTTCTAGACCGGAGGCCTGGAAATGCCAGGTACTGTAGTCAGGTAGTGTAGGAAAGCTTCCGGGTTGATGGGCAGATAGCAGATGGGCTGAGCTGTACAGAATCAACCCAGACTACAGTACACTTAGGTATCAGGGTGGGTTGGGGTTTGATTTGAGTTTTGAGTTTTGGGTCCGAACCCGCTCTCTCACTTGTACACTACTGCCGTGGTATGTACCTATTTCCGGTTTCACACTGCAGAAGGTGCAGAAGTGCAGAGTGCAGAGTGCAGAAGTGAAGGAGTACGTACCTAGCAGCCTAGGTAGTAAAAAATACCTAGGTAGATGGTAAGATGAGGTGACATCCGATTTCTTCTCTCGGGACAGCGGACGAGTGGGTACCAACAGTGAACCATTACCCCCTACCACACCCCAGGTGCCCTACCAGAACCCCTACCAAACCCCTGCTACGGCGCCACCCAATGCACGGCAGCCCCACTGGGGCGTGGGATCTCACCGGGACGGCGGCATCGTACGACGTCGACATGCGGATCTCAAAGTCTCCTCATCGAACATCAAGTATCATGAGACCTCGGGACCCCGCCAAAATATGGCCTTACGGTAGGTACCCCCGTATGTAAGAACCACTCTTTTTCTATCGTGGCCCCGTCCACCATGGACAACCTGGACGCAGGCTTGCATGCTGCATCTAAGTGTACCAACTTTCAAGAAACAAGATCGACTTTATTCTCCAATTCTTGCTTCTTTCACCACAACCGCGGCACGCCCTGACCACCATGTTGTACCACTGTCAAGCAGCTTCACGCGGAATGCCCCTCGCCATTCCTTCGCTGGCCTGTCTCAGCGGTAGGGCTCTTACTAGGACTCCTAGTCTGATGCGCCTTCCCCACCTTGCTCTTCAACAACAGAGATATAAATCAGCTGCTGCCCTTCGTGCTATCCCAATCCTATCCCGTTCTCTCATCCACCATCAACACAAACAACAACAACAACTACAACAACAACAACAATTCATCAACTCTATATCTCCTCATCCGAGATACATCGCTTCGACAACCGTCACTCACACTTTGTCAACACACGAAGTTTATACAACCCCCGAAACCAACATCATGGGTGTCGAAATTCCAACTGAGCAGTGGGCGCAGGTCGTCGAGAAGGTCGGCTCTGGTAAGTCATCATCATCATCACCACCTTTCCTTCTTCAATCACTTTTGCTTCTGGGACAATCCAAAGCTAACATCACATTTCCAGCCCCCGAGTACAAGAGAATCCCCGTCGGCAAGCCTGGTCCCGATGAGGTCCTCGTCAACGTCAAGTTCTCCGGTGTCTGCCACACTGACCTTCACGCCATGAAGGGTGACTGGCCTCTTCCCGTTAAGATGCCCCTTGTCGGTGGCCACGAGGGTTCCGGTCTCGTCGTTGCCCGTGGCGAACTTGTCAAGGACCTCGAGATTGGTGACGCCGTTGGTATCAAGTGGCTGAACAGCTCTTGCCTGTCTTGCTCCTACTGCATGACTTCCGATGAGCCCCTCTGCGCTCACGCCCAGCTCTCCGGCTACACTGTCGACGGTTCCTTCCAGCAGTACGCCGTTGCCAAGGCTGCCCACGTTGCTCGCATCCCCAAGGGTGTTGACCTGGAGGCTGTTGCCCCCGTTCTGTGCGCTGGTATCACCGTCTACAAGGGTATCAAGGAGTCTGGTGTCCGCCCTGGTCAGTGGTTGGCCATCGTCGGTGCCGGTGGTGGTCTCGGCAACATGGCTCTGCAGTACGCTAAGGCCATGGGTATCCACACCATCGCCATTGACGGCGGTGCGGAGAAGGGCAAGGCCACCAAGGATCTTGGTGCCGCTGCTTACATCGACTTCATGACCTCCAAGGACCTGATCGCAGACGTCAAGGCCGCCACCCCCGATGGTCTGGGTCCCCACGCCGCTATCCTTCTCGCTGTTTCCGAGAGGCCCTTCCAGCAGGCTGCCGCCTACATCCGCCCCCGCGGTACCGTCATCTGCATTGGTATGCCCGCTGGCGCCAAGATCTCCGCCCCCGTCTTCGAGACCGTTGTCCGCATGATCTCCATCAAGGGCAGCTACGTCGGCAACCGACAGGACACCCAGGAGGCCCTCGACTTCTTCGCTCGTGGCCTCGTCCACGCACCATTCAAGACCGTCGGCCTCTCTGAGCTGCCTCGCGTCTTCGAGGAGATGGAGAAGGGCGCCATTGTCGGTCGCTACGTCGTTGACACCAGCCGATAAGCGGTTTGCTAATATGGGAAAAATGAATGAGAACGGGGCGATGGCAATGCATGGAGTTTGGGGTCGGCTTTTTTATTAATCTTTTCTTTTTTGTTGTGGAAAAAATACCAGGAACCGGGGGTTGTATTCGATATTGAGAAATAAAATCCTCTCTACCTATTATTTCGCTGGCTCTCTTCCTATCGTTGACACTTTCGAATTGATACTTGTTCCAAAAGGAATATTTCTGATCCATTGACTCTGCTAATTGACGCTCATACCGAATAGCCATACCAGACTGACCAAGCACTTGTGCTTATGGAGCCCCGCTTTGCCCCACTGGGCATGTAAGTGGGAAAGCAACAGCATATCGACAAGGGAATTTGAAGAGCAAACAGACACTTGTCGCGCTGGGAGCACAGGCCATACCTACTTAAGTACCTAGGTACTAATTACAGTTACCAAGGTAGGCCCAAGTGGAATATTGAAGTTTGTTGGCGGTGCAAGGGGCAAGTCGACCAGTTGACATTAACTGACCAGGCACAGCAGGGCCCACAAAATGTATTTCACATCACGAACAAACATCTGGTAACCCACTATTCGACCAGATACATCTCCCACGATCTCACCAAACTACTGCTACGCGTCTGCGACCCAAGACTTTCCGAATCAACTCCAAGATGGATTTCGACGACCCCCATCTGGAGGTTGGAAGGATTGACATCGCCACCTACGACGGGGCAGCAAACGCTGTGATCACGACGACCATGAATCTTGGCAACATGGCACACAGGATCACCAACCCAGAGAGCGGTACCGATTTAGAGAGCGGCGTCGCGACGTCAGGAGGTGGTCCTCCAATGCCGCCACAGCCTCCTGCAGCTGTTGACATTGCAGTCGAAGCAGAACTCTCCTCAAACTACATGGTACAGCTCCTGTTTTCGTTTTCTCTTTTTCGTTTATGTGATACTGGTTTAAAGAAGGTTGCAATACTGACACAGCTTTACAGTTGGTCCTGCCCGGCGGCTTTGAACTCATGGTGGACAACGACTTTGCTCTCATCGAAGAATATTCCGATGAACTAGAGTACAGTGTTTTTTACTGCGGTGGCGACGAGACCGAGAGGCTTCTCACACTTCTTCGCTATCCGGGAACCAGTATGCTGCCACTGGCTCGGGACTTCGTGGAAGCTTTGACCGTTCGAGGGGCAGACCAGCAGCGCTGTCACATCAACCGCTCGCAGCTCAAGGCACTCGTCCACCAGTCACGTATCGAATTCCTGCTGTTTGACGCGGGCAATGCGAGCCTATACCGTACACTTCCCTAGTGCGGCCGTTGTGCAGGGTCTCGCCACCGCCATCCATTCGTCATGGGCTGTGAGGCTTCTACTGTCCGTTTCCGACAGACCTTGTTTGTTCAGACCTTGCCTGAGAGCGTGGGCGATCTAGAGTGTGGTAATTGTTTGTGGATGGGCTGTGAGTGCGACCTTGGGGTGCAGCGTGCTGAGGTCTTGCAGGGAGATGCAGACGCTACCGATAATGAAGCCTGAGACCTGCAACAGTGTAGGCCTTGTTTGGAGGTGATCATGGGGCTTCGGGAGAGAAATCGCCAATGGCCGAAGGACTGATCGGGGCACAAGCAACTCTGAGGCCGTGGGATCAGCATACTACGCCTGCAGACCCTTTCGACCTGAAATCGACTACATGTCTGTCCATCACAACAGCCTGGTTCCCGAGGTCCGCTCCTGGTCGACGTCCAGAAGGACAAGGCGTGGATACCGCAGCACTTGGTGATCTGCGGTTGAAAAATCAATCTGCTGTACCTGGTGTGGCGGGAATCTTCTACAAGGAGAAATTTGGCGTGGCGGGTGGTTGCGATGGAGAACGTCAGGAATTTGCACCAGGAATTGGACAAACAGATGAAGTCGCCACTTTGTAGGAATTATGCATTCTGTTTGGCCTGGTCTTTGCTCTTGCGCTTGCATCATTTGGACCATACGTTTGGACAAGTGCGTGGGTAAGCAACCGGGCCAGCAAGGAATTGAGGATGCAACGATGCTGGAGACAGTGATGAGACTTGGTGAGGATTATTCAGGCTCAGTGTTGAGCAAAGGGGAATTAATTAGGTACTGAAGAATCGAGACCAAGCAATAAGACAATGTTGTAACTAGAACTTGGTTCATGAGAGTCAGCCGTTCGGATTAAGGTGAATACCACAAGGGGTGATGAGATATAGTCTATGTTTTAGGTCTGCAGTCCTTGAAGAGAAGGAAGACCCCAAGTTAATACAGACCCAAACACCACCTTTGTCGAAGTCGAGGCTATTTCTAAGTCGACGACGGAAGTGACTGGACTCGGACTTAGTCCTATCAGATCCGGCGAGTGAAAGGAATTGTACATGATCAGGAGGTTGTTGACAAGTCAAAGAGTGATTCAAATTATATCAATGGTGAAGTTTACAATTCTCGGTGCACCTTTTGGTACTCCTAGCAATGATTCCTCCTCCAATTCACCAATGGAGACATTGTCACGACTTATCTCAATGATTGAGTTGAGTATTTGGAAGGTATCCACTAAAGGGGTTGTCCCGCTTAGAGGTGTTTGACTTGATAGCGGCAAAATTTGAGCATCCAAGGATAGCACAACTCGCGGGCGAAATCAGACAAGCCATTTGAGCAGTGAAAGCTCAAGATACTCGCCCGTTCGACGCCTGCATGTGGATCGCAAAACCAGTGGTTACGCTGCATTCTACTCTTCAGTATAGTAATTGTAACGGAAATCTATTTGCTGCGACACCAATAAAGCCAAGTACTCACTCGGGCTGGCTCCACCTACGCCTTTTATTCTAGGCAGCAGTATCATTGATATAGTCCTTTCGCAACCAGCCAAGAATTGTGGTCTTGCCCACAGACTCCTCAGTATTATCGTTACCATCAATTTCAGTCCGGAGGATCCAGTATATCTACTAAGTACGCAACGTCATGGCACCCAACCTCACCAGCCTCCCAGACGAGGTTTTGGGGGCGATTTTTGAACATTTCTGTCTACACTGCACCCGCGAACACGACTACGATGGCCCTGACGGTTATTTTCGATCTTGCAAGAAGGGAGGACAGGATCCCGATAGCCCTTCGTGGTATTCCCACGATTACTCTCGAGCCCTCCACTCTATGTGCCTCGTCTCGCGGCGCTTTCTGTCGGTGGCACAGCCGCTTCTGCACCATGGTTTTCTCCTCGGCTATGGCGACTCTTGGCGGTCGAATGCCTTCTCATGGGATGGCCGGCTCTCTGCGTTTCTGCGGACCATAGTTCATCGGCGGGACCTGGCTGCTTCGGTAAAGCGCATCTATGTGCATGCGCAACTACTTCACCACGTCAAACCGGACGAGGCACGTTCGGCCGTCGACGAAGTAGCGCGTGTTCTGGATAAATCCAATGTGACAGAGTACACTGCGGACTTTCAAGCCATGCTGAAAGAAGCTGGTGCCTTGGGGGTGCTCGGGTTGGTGCTGGCTTTGGTCCCGAACCTGGATCGCCTCAGTCTTCAGGTTGCAGGTCATACCGGTGGCATCCCAGCCCTGAAATTTCAAGCGCTAGCCCTGGCAATATATGAACAGAAACAACTTTCGAGTCTGAAGACGCTGGACATCTGCAGTCCTTCAGAAGAGATGACGCTGTTCGACCTAGACCATCATGCCGGGCAGATATTGGAAGTGGCAGGCCCCAGCCTGGAAACACTGAATCTCCACATGTGCGGCGCAGCCAGCCTACGCATAGGCGAAGACAGCTTGCACCTGAGGCATATACGTGTGACGCAGAGCTGCCTGGGGCGCGAGTGCTTCAAGGCCCTTCTATCAGCTTGTGCCCCCGGCCTGGAAACAGTCGTCTACGAGGCTAGCTACCCCTTCGTTCCACCTTGGAGGTGCGTGTTTGTCATGCCGGGCGACCCTGACTACGTTGACGACAACGCCGGCGACAGGCTGTCTACCGATCAACTCCTTTGCTGTCTTGTCAAGTTCAGAGCTACATTGAAGTCACTGCACTTCGACCTCCGAAGCCGTCCGAATGCATCCACTCGCTGGGACGCTGGACGCACTAAACCACTTACTGGCGCGAATACCCTGACGAGTTTTGAGGCCCTCGATGATTTGTTCATTAGTGCATGCTCCATCTGCTCCCCCGACGAGCCTGTAATAGCTGACGCAGAATTGCTAACGCGATTGCTACCACCCAATGTCAAAACGCTGAAGTTGGCAGGCAAAAGGCTCGGTGAGGCAACAAATCGGCTGGCAAATGCGTTGGTTCATCTTGCAGAGATCGCTGCTCAGGGTGATAGCCGGTTCGGCGCGCTGGAGCATGTCCAATGCGATGATAGCATGGCGCAAGTCATCGACAGGATGGCGGTACAGGAGCTCTTTGCTGCGGCAGGTGCCGACTTTGGTTACGATAGCTGGCCCATGAGCGAAGCGACTGTGCCAAAGGGTGCCTCATTAGAATGGGTTCGCCAACATGAGTATGGCCACATTTTGCCTGGCGTGGGGTTGCCACTGCCTCCTGAAAGTGCATCTGATGATGATCTCTAGTATACTGTATACCTTAGTAGTATGTGGGCAGTGGACATGAATATCAGTTGTATATCTCTGCAGTAGCCTATAATATAGCTAAAAATTGCAACCAGTAATAACCTCAGTATACAGTACCCATGGAGACAAATGCTGCAGCACCTGGATGCATGTGGCAACAAAGCTTTCTGAGCACTTGTATATTGAACACTAATACCGTCCATCATACTGACGGAAGATCCATCTACAAGTTTCGGAGGAGCTTCTGACTGCCATGATTAACTCTTCCAGTTTCTTTCTATGCTATCCCCAGTAAGGAATAAGTTGGTAATTCCAAGACCTGATGTGGAAGAAAATCACATGTGCACTACTGCGACTGCGTACCCAGATAGACCTTAATGTTATACCGCACGAGTTTCAAGGCTATATGTTATCAGCCGCATCGACATAATTAGCCAGATTCAAAGCTTAAGAATTATGCGCAAGCCAACCTATTAATTGAGACACCATAATCACCTGGGCAAAAGACCTGGGCTCCTTGAGACTAGGACGTTCTTGCGTTCACCTACTTAGTAGGTATATCATCCAATCAAGTCATCTGGTAGTTAGGTTATCGACTCGAGGATGGTCGAGTAGTCAAATAGTGTGGTGGTGTGGCAGCAGGTAATCACTAAAAAAGTTGGCCTAGGAATAGTAGGTATGGCACTATATTAGGGACTATTGGTTTTCGACCCGACACAACCTGGTCTGGTGCTGAGATAGGAAGCTGATAAGAGTACTCAAGTACCCTTCCGATAAGAACTGTCAGTGCTCTTATCGATAAAGCTTTCGTCTGTGCCTAACGTCATCCTTTCCAAGCAAAGCAGCAAAACCATACCCATCATTCTACCGAGCTGCATAAGCTACCCAAACTCATCGTCCTCCGACTTGCGTGTTCACATTCGCTGGAGAACATGGCAGACAGGGACACTGCAATTCCCACCACAGAGGGCAGACCTCCATCCCCTCCGGCCCGCCGCTCGCGGTCGCGATCACCACCCCGAAAGAGCAAGAAGACAGGCGGTTTCAAATGGAAGCAAAAGTCCTCCAACGCCGATGGGGATGACAGCCGCCGCGACGACAGGCGCTCGCGATACGACGATGATAGGCGGGGTCCTTCATCAAGGTCAAACTACCGGGATGATTACCGACGAGGAGACGACAACTACAGACCCCGTGACAGGGACGGTGGCGGCGACCGCGATCGCGACCGCGACCGTGGATACGCACGACGCCGCAGCCGCTCGCCACAACGCGATCGTGATAATCGACGTGACCGCTCGCGCGACCGGGACCGAGACTCCAAGCCACCAAAGAGGGAGAAGAAGGAGAAGGCCCCTGCCGCCGCCGCGCCGGCCATGGCTGCTGATGGCGAGGAGATGATCATTGTGCACGTCAATGACCGTCTTGGTACCAAGGCGGCGATACCTTGCTTCGGGTCGGACAATGTCGGCGCCTTCAAGGTCATGGTTGCCGCGCGTATTGGTCGGGAGCCGCATGAGATTCTTCTGAAGAGGCAGGGTGAACGGCCGTTCAAGGATCACATCACGCTTGGGGATTATGGTGTCAGTAATGGTGTGCAGTTGGACCTTGAGGTCGATACCGGCGATTAATAAGATGGGGAAGAAGTCATGGTTATGAGTCGAGGCAGAGGGATGGTTTTGGTCAAGACGTTGGGAAGCAATACGATGGTTTCGCCATGTTGTTGCGATTTCGAGACCACTCGTCTTAGCATTGTATGTCGAACATGCGGCGTAGGTGAGGATTACTATCTGAGGATTAGGCAAAAACAGAAGGCTTATTCATTTTATCTTTGGTCTAGACAGGAATCCAAATCGTCGAGCTGGCTTCAGGCCGATACTGCGCAGGATGCATCTCAGAGTCGTTGCATCAAATAGCGCCAGGTTTATCTTTTACCATCCACTTCACGCAGACCCAAGCATACAACATGTTATATTGGTGACGGTTGCCAATTACGATCTTTGGTGGGCTTATGTCCTATATAACCTCCAAGGTTCCAAGGTTGCTATGGTGGCCCATGAGTGCTCAGCTTTACCCAAGTGCTTCCTGGTCACGTGACTTGGCGATTTCGCGGGTTTGCCCATTGTGACGTCAAGACCTGCTAGAACGCGTCTTACCCTTGAACCGCGCCCTTTCGACGACATGCCGTGATGATTCACTTTTCAGTCACAAAAGGCTATCTTTGATGCTTACCGCAGGCCAAGAAATTCCAGCTTATAATCCACAGGTTCTTCCCCCTACAGAATTGAGGGGACTAACACCAGCAACCGGCATCTCGTTTCCATAGTCACTGTACTCTATCGTGTCACGGGGAGGGATTGACTATCGACGTATCCCACCATGGCCGCTAGTCTGAAGCGCAAGCTTGAAGCTGACGAGCCCGCTTCGATGACCAAGAGGGTCACGAAGGACCAGAAGAGCTATTCCGCCAATACCTCCATCAAGCGAGACATCGCCATCCCAGAAGACATGGAGGCCCAACTAGAGCGCATAGCAGCAAGCGACAAGACACCCTTCCAGAAGAGAGTCCTGAGCCTGCTTTGCCAGGTACCCAAAGGCCAGGTTACAACATACGGCCTCATGTCAAAACATCTCAACTCGTCCCCAAGAGCCATTGGCAATGGGATGCGCCAGAACCCATTTGCACCGGAGGTGCCGTGCCATCGCTGCGTGGCCACTGGTGGCATGCTGGGCGGGTTCAAGGGGCAGTGGCCTAAGGGTGGTGAGGGCGTCACTCTTGATGAGAAGAGGATGTTGTTACGGAAGGAGGGTGTGAAGTTCGATGGAAATGGCAGGGTTTTGGGAACGCCGTTTAATGCTTTTGTTTGATTTGGTCATGTTTTCTCTGGGTCCTCTGGATAGCACAGATTGTGTCAGAATGGTTTGGTGGATTTTCCTGGACCTTTTCATTCGTGCATGTGCCATTGAATCACACATGAAATCATATTTCCTTGAGCGAGTAACGAGTTGATTCCAGTGAATGGTCTGAAAAGACATGAAAACAGTGAACAACATGACTGAGGGCCGGCAATAGGGCGAAGACCTATACAGGCTATACGGCATCTCACAGTTTAGCAGAATTTTGGGGTACATGAGTGCGGATCAGGCAACAGTACTTAGTACCCAAGTAAATTCGGAATTGCCGTGAAGGACTCTTGATTTACCAAGACATTCGGCGCCTAGCAATTTTTGACTGCTGGAAGATGGTGACATAAAGCTTGTTATAAATTTGAATATACAATGTTCTTATGTCTCAAAACAAACGTTGTACTGAATTAATATCTAAGACATTTCAATGTCGCAATATTTGGCTGAGACCAACTGTAAAGCCTTTGGGGGGGGGGGCGTCCGTGACACAACTTAGGGTTAGGAAATTTGTCAGCTGAGATCGTATGCGATGACAGCATCGGCGAACGGCTTTGTCGCTCCTCTACAAACGACCCCTCCAATCGTGCAACGCCCAGGGAAATATTTCAGACTGTATATAACCAATCCTCAGCTCGACTACCCATTGTGCACCTTACGAAATCACCAGCATACTATACGGCAAGCAATGTCAAGCAGACAATTAAAAAAGCTGCACCAGCAGCAAGAGCTTCTGAGGCTCCAACAACTTGCCGACAACGAAGATGCATCGTCCGAGGAAGAAGTTGCGCCGCCCAAGCCTCGCGCCAGCGCTTTCGCCGGATTTGCAGCGTTGGAAGAAGACGACGACAATGACGACGCTGAGCAAGAAGATGAGGAAGAAGAGGAGGTAAAGGCAGAACCTGTGGCACCAACACCAGCAAAAAAGAACAAGAAGAACAAGAAAAAGAAGAAGGCAAAGAAGGCAGATGCTGCGCCGGTCGAAGAAAAGTTGAAGGGGAAAGGTGGACTTGATGAGATCGACTTGGCGCTCCAAGAGCTGAGCTTGAAGCCCAAACCACAAGGGGCTTCCGAGCAAGAGTCACACGCCAACTACGATGCCAACCTGGCGCGGCTGCTTAGCATAAGCTTCGACCACCTCAAGGTTATAAACGAGCTGAGGGCCATGTTCGGCCAAGACACAATCGACTCAGTGCGCAACCAGGAGGAGGCACAATCCCGGGACGACCGACGGCGAAACGCGCGACGCGGGCCGACACACACAAATGTGGACTTGGAAACCTTCTTGAAGGGCAGGCCTGGGGAGAAAATACCCGATGTGGTCTTGAGGAAGAACCCCTTTGTACAAGGCAAGGACTACTGGCCGCGCGCATCGGCTGGCGGCCTGAAGATGTCAGCCGTCACGATCGAGGCGGTGGAGCCAACAGAGTACAGATTCACCCACGATAGGAGTTACGAGATGCTGGAGATGCAATTCTACAACTTGGTCGACATGATGGATCCGATGCGAATCGTCCATTTCATACACGAGAACCCCTATGAGGTCAGCGGCCTGATAACAACGAGCAGAGTGGCTATCAGAGACTCGAATGCGGCGCTTGCGTCGGACCTTCTGGAGCGCGCTCTCTTCACTTTTGGCCGTGTGACACTGTCATCGTTCAGGAAGAAGCTGGAGCGAGGAGTGGCCCGTCTTGAATTTAGGCGCCCGGAGAACAGACAGTTCTGGCTCGCTGGATATCATTACATCAAGAGCTTGATGCAGAAGGGTACCTACAACACGGCCCTGGAGTGGACCAAGCTGTTCCTGAGTCTATCGCCGAAGGATGAGTATTCCATGATGAATTTCACTCACGTCTTGGCAATCTACGCCTACGAGGCTAAGTGGTTCATTGACCTCTGCAATTCCTCGTTGTTCAACAGCGATGAGTACGATCTGCCTATGAAGGAATATCACAGGCAGACATGCGTCCTCGCGAAGCTCCAACTCAAAGACCGAGAAGGTGCTCTGAACGATCTCGTTAAGGGCATGGAGACCCTGCCATGGCTCTACTCAGCCCTCTGCAGCGCTGTGAATATCGACACTCCACGGCCGATCTGGGGCGTCCAACCACGGGATGACAACGATGCTCTCTACACCGAGCTGTACGTCCACATGGCGAAGGATCTATGGAAGCGCGAGCCCGACGCGATAACCCTCCTCAAGGAGGCGGGTGGCATCGCCAGCAAAGTCGACGCGCATTCACTCCCTTCTGCAGCGGAAGTGCCCCTAAGCATCGGACGCTTCATCTACCTTGACAACACACCGGAACTGATGGGCCTTGTTCCCCCAAAGATGCTACACGCCTCACCTAACTTCGACTACGACCCGCTGCCACCATCGCAGGAGGACAACATCTTCTCCAATGAATGGCAGACATGGCCTTGGCGCCGGAACGAGAACCCCGACGACTTCCGCCGTGGCCAGATGAACAGCCTGATGAGAGAGGCGCAGAGGATGGTGCAGCACGACAGGGCCGCGCACGGCCTCCCCGAAGAGCCTGCCGCCGGAGCCGAGGGCGCCGTCGCAGAAGGAGGTGCGGCCGAGCCTGCAGAGGAGGGAGGGTTTCTGTCCCGGCTGGCGCGCATGCTCCTACCTGTGTGGATGGCGAGAGGCGGGGAGGGCCAGGTGGTTGATGAGGCGTTTGTCGAGGAGATGATGCGTGAGGTCGCGGGGGAGCAGGAGACCAACCCTTGGGATGATTACCCTAGTGATACGGAGGAGGATGAGGACTTTGCGCGGCTCGTAGCGGCCAGCGAGCATGACGCTCCCGGCTGGGAGGGAGAGGGCCAGGAGGATGGTGGTGGTGCTGGCGAGGACGATGATGATGTACCGCCTCTGGAGCGGGTAGAATAACTGCTATCCTACCCATAGAAGGTTTGATAGTGGCGGTGAGAATATGTGCACTCCGTGTTTCTCATTGTCAACACCAGGTCAATCAACCGTGCACGCAATCTCGAGGGACACGCGAAGGATTCGGCACGATGCATGGAGGGGGTTGCAATAGTTTGGCAGCCATCACACTTTTGTGACATCGGAAGCCGGCAAGGCTAGCAAGGATTTGTATGCAAGGCACAATCTGAGGTAGTTTGACAGTGTGGAGGAGGAGGTCCAACAAAGTGGCCAGGGGACTATATACATTAGCTGGGCTGAAACATACATAAGTAGAGAAGCGGCTCACGACGCAATCGTATAACCTTTTTTGACAACCTGACACGTTTACACCATCGGCAATTACCAATATTTGCTCACAAGCGAGATTACTGAACTGGAAAAAAAGGCGAAGGATGGGTATGGTGAATGAAGTGATGAAGGGTGCCGAGACTGAGCATGTTTTACCTAGCATGTGTTCCCTCCCCCCGTTCGGCCGGGGTCTCACGGGTCCCGGGTCTCAAAGCGGTCGGTGGCGCAATCTGTGTCATCATTGACACTCAGCGCCAGACCATATGTAGATGGATTTTGTTATGAAAGCTGAGCTTAAGGCCTCGACCTCCTCTTAGTAGTTGCGGGCTTTGTGCGGTGACAGGTTGTGTGTTGGACGGGACATTACATTTCTAATCAACTCGAGCCCCTGGGTGCGTTTCACCAGTGACACCTTTCATTGCCTGGATGGGGATGGATGTAGGTATATAAGCAAGGAGACCTGCCGCTTTTCGAAGTTCCTTATCCTCTTAAAAGTTAATTACTCAATCTGCCTGTCGAAAAGAAAGAAAAAAGAGTCGTTACAGACATTATATTGTTATTTTGAAAGTGTTGAAAGGCCTGTGATATACTCAAGTCGACGACTCATTTGCAAACACTATTAAAGTACCCCGCGACCACCACTTCCCGAACGTTTATCTGTCGCGATAAGAAGCACGGCATTGAACACCCAGACCACAACACCACTTCGAGACCTCCTTCAACGACCACACGTCACCTACCTGCGCATTTCTCCTTCATTCCTGCATAGCCAACGGAAAATCAGACATAATGGCCGACACACACACCTACAAGTTCAACGTCAGCATGAGCTGCTCTGGCTGCTCCGGCGCTGTCGACAGGGTGCTCAAGAAGCTCGAGGGTAAGCCGCGCCCGCCCGTCACCGCCATCACCAATCACCACCACTACCACTACTGCCACATCTCTGCCGGGCCGTTTTGAGACACTATAGAGGATAGAATGCTAACAAGTTCCTTATTGATAATAACACAGGCGTCGACTCCTACGAGGTCTCCCTCGAGAACCAGACCGCCACCGTCGTGGCCAAGTCCGACCTCCCATACGAGAAGGTCCTCAAGACCATCGCCAAGACGGGCAAGAAGGTCAACTCGGGCGAGGCGGACGGCGAGACGAAGAGCGTCGAGGTCCCTGCTGATGCTTGAAGCAACCGATGGGGAGGGAGGCACGATTCTACTGGACGAAAGAAACATAGCGAATGCATTGGGTGTTTTTGATTGGGAAACATACACACAGAGAGAGAGAGAGAGAGACGAGGCTCAGGGGGGGAAATTGTGGGACGGAGGCTGGCAGGCCACGATACCTACAAAACGAGATACCAAAAAACAAACAGCCCGTCAAACTCTTTCTTTGACCACTTGATTTTGGTTGACACCTTCGGTACCTGATGATATGTGGGCTCTCTCTCCCTCCCTGTTGGGTTTGCTTTTGGAGAAAGCAGGGCGTCGTCGTTGTACAGCTATGGCCAACTGGCTCAGTTCGGCTGTCAGACTGCTTGCTACCATGTAGCAATGCAACGACTATCCTGCATTATATCTGAGACTTTCAGGGCATTGCCATGTTTGTTTCTTGTGCAGATCTCATTCCCTGATGACAAGACATGCCCCGTCTGCCCGGCGCCCTTATCCCCGGCACCCAAGGGCCTTAGATTACTGATTACGAAGATGCCTGCGTACCTACCTATTTACCTCGCCTTCTACATGCCGTGCCGCAAACATGACGAAAAAAAAATCGAGGTTGAGGTTGACAAACCGGTTTCTATGTATGGAGATTTTCAAAAGTTGTACTGCTCATCACGTCCAATCCACTATCCCACCTTGGTATACCCCGGCAGCGATGCCAAAAGCCAAGAGGCAGATCATTGACGCAAGCAATCGGGAAGGGGACCCGGTGACGAGCTCTCGGCGTGGGTACCACAGACGACTTTGTACATACATTACAATTTGACAGGCAAGGACGTCTGTCTGTCTTTTGTGATGTGAGAGTGAGTGTGTGGGTTCTGACAATTCCCATAATTGTTTCATGGCGATCATAACGCGCGGGATGAGCGCGGAACTTAGGG
>LKEA01000049.1:40272-87572 GCA_003795315.1 Cytospora schulzeri | reverse complement strand
ATGTGAGACTGGAGTTGGGGGTAAAATAATATTTCAAATTCGATTCAACAAAGCCATGCTAGGTGGGATGGCTGGCCTGGCTGGATGGGTCATGGGGCGAGGCGTGGCAGGCGTGGGTGATGATGTGGAGATTCCGGAGATGGCACCTGCAGCTGAAAATGACAGCGTTACTGCATGGTAAATGACGGGTGACCCCTGGCACTTTTTTTTCTCTCTCTCTCTCCGTCAACACGACCTATAGACAGACAGATAGGCAGACTTCTTTTCTTTTCCATTATTTGCAAGGGACTACTTGCAGGGGACAGAAGGAGCAACAAGGGTAGCCTTACATTATTGCCTCATTACAGGACGGTTTCAGATCGGTGGAGAAATGGTTCGGGGAATTTTGACAATGGACGGTGGCACGGAGGAGGATTAAGAATCGAGAATTGAGGTTGTTGATGATAATGATCAATCATCCATCGGATCTACTTGGGCCCGGAGGATAGGAACATTTCGGGAAGTACTTTTAGACACAATTTAGAGTCCCTGGAGACACCCGGGGAGTTCCCTGCGAGTATCCCTGAGACGTGTGCTAAGAAAGTCCCTTGCCAAGCGCCATTTTATAGGGCCGACCACCTGGCGTCATGGGTGTCAGTTCTGTTCCAAGGTTAGGCTGGGTTATTGGGGTGCAACTACCTAGGCAAGTACAGTTAGGGGTAACGTAGGCACGGTATAGCGGTAGAGCTAGCTTGCATGCCATATGCCCCAGGCGCTATAGCAGCATGGCAGCATGGTAGCATGGCAGCATGGCAGAGGTATGGGCCGATTCGAGTTTGACGTCGGGAGTTGGGGGCGGGATGGGAGGAATAACCCTTTTTTTCTTTTCTAAAGATACATCTGATCCGTACGCCCGTTAGAAGGGCTGCAGATGTACACTACCTAAGTAGGTAAGTAGGTACCTAGGTATTTAGATTCTACTTTCAGTAAGTATTCAAGTACCTTGGTAGCCTGACAGCCAGGGCAGCACACGTGCCAGGTGAACAGGTGAGGTGAGTGAGGTACGGTACGGTACAGTACGGTACGTAAGGTTACTGTGGGCAGGCACCTACCTACTGTACCAGTTGACCTAGGCAAGCTCTCAGGGCCACATACCACTGTACTGCATGTGTACCATACCGACCTGGGCAGTATCAAATATACACTACCTACCTCAGTAGGTACCTAGGTATACTACACACTGCAGCAGCAGCAGCACCAGCAGCACCAGCAGCACCTGGCAATGGCAGCCAGCCCTGCAGTGAGTACCTAAGGTAGGTAGTAGTTAGCAGTTAGGTTTAGTGTCTTTCCCATATCCTGCCAGACCTTGCCAGACCTTGCCCATACCTTGCCTACCTAGGTATTACTATGTATACCTTGCCCATACCTGCTCTCCTGCTGTTCTGAATCTGGATCAACCTGGGCACAGTTGTGGATCCCGAACCCGAAAACGACTTCTTACTCGACCCTTTTGTTGGTGTCGGTACTTCGTAGTGTGTATGCAGCATTGCAGCATTGCGGCATTGCAGCAAGCTTGTTGGACCAGTCAGTCGCTCATCGCAAAAAGATCAGCACTCTTTTCTGTCCATTTAATCCCACCGACACGGTCAGGCTAAGCCAATAAAGGTCTCCTCTTCGTTCACATCATCCTATCATACGTATCGTCAAAGACCACACTGCAACCATATTCCCTTCTCTCCCTCGTCAAAACCGGTCGTGTTCACAATCTCTTTTTTCAAACCTCCAGGCACCTTTCAGGCCACATCCCAGGCCACACCTCCAATCTCTAAGACTACCTATCCCATCAAAGAAAGACCCTCTTCCATCCGCAATTGCAACCTCCACAGCACAATTTCTAATTCGAGAACGATCGACATGCACACTACACAAAACCACACTGCACAAGAGATTACGTGCTGATTTGGACGCCCTTGCCCGCGCTGCCCTGCACGCCCGAGCCTGTTGCGACCACCAGAACCCTTGCACGCACTTGTCCGTTGTCGTAAGTGTGTGTGTGTGTGAGTGTGTGAGAGAGTGTGAGTCTGAGTGTGAGAGAGAGAGAGAGAGTGTGTGTGAGTGGGTTGTGGACTTGACCAGGTTCGACGCGGCGTTTCCCGTGATACATACTGCTTTTAGATTTAGCCTTTTTTTCCTTTTCCCTTTCCTCTTCGGAGCCGAGCAACGCCATACCTAATATCATTCAACTAGACGGCATTTCCATCCCACCCACACACACAGCCAACCCTCCCTTCAAGCCGTTCCAACTCTTCATCCATCCTCGCCACTCACGCCACGGAAAAAAAAAAAAAGGGCTTCAACTCTCTCTCCCTCTCTCTCTCGGATTATAATACCAACAACACAAGGGCCGCCTTGTCACGTTCTATACGAGACGCTTCGAAAGTCTGCCGAGGTTCCAACAACCTCTCCCTTCTTCACCTTGCGCCTCGGCCTTCAACCTCGGTATCGTCTTTCTTGGCACTCATCCGACTGAGGCTCAAGCTTTCTTCATCGACGCGCACACGTACTGATCCGACGACGGAGGCGCATGGTTCCGGGTTTTGGATCTGGTCCTGATACTATCTTCACCCGCTTCTTATTGATGCGGCATCTCGGTACCATCATCGAGGCATGGCAACACCCATACCCGGAGCCCAGGTCCTTGACAATGGGCCTGGCTCCGCTTCTACTACCACTCCCACCTCAGCAGCCACCGCTCCCGGCCCCAGGTTACCACCACTTCCAGACCGTCCGGCACCCGTCGCCAACATGACACCCAACATGTCGACAATGGTCTTTGACGGCCCAGGTTCCGCAGGCAAGGCCGTGAAACGCCCAAGGCCGGTCAAGAGCTGTAACTCGTGCCGCCAGCGCAAACTTCGTTGCGACCGTACTTGTCCCTGTTCGCAGTGCAACAAGTCCAACCGCTTATGTAAATACGCCAACGAGCATGAGCCCGGTCCGCTCTCCGAAGGCTCCGATGTCGAGGCCTCACCTAGGCCAACCAAGCGTCCACACCGTCCTGCTCCCCCATACGTCGATGTACCGCCTCCCCAGCCCCATTCAACGCCAGGGAGCGTGGGAGTCGGCGGCGGCGGTAGTGTCCACGAGCCATCTCGGGGTGTGCCAGGCTCTGTACTCGACTACTTTGGCGCCAGGCTGGAACGCCTGGAGAAGTTTGTCTTCAACCCCAGTCCCGCCCCTATGGGTGCCGCTCCGGAATGGGGCCCATCCCGAACACCATATGCGCCGTATGCCACCGTCACTGGATCCCCAACCACCATCCGGAGCCTCAGCGTCAAGGGAAACCTGCGAACGCGATTCTTCGGTCAAAACGAAACCAGGGTGCTGTTGAACTTGTTTGACGAGGCTAGGGAGTTCATTCTCAACAGGTCCAGAGGCGATGACATTAGGGTGCTGTTCGAGCAGTTGCACAAAATCTACATGGCCTTGCAGGAGGAGAATAGGAGGGCACTGGCACCGATATCAGTCTTCACCGACTCTATGATTTCGGTGCAGAAGAGAATGGCAGACATCCTGCCCAGCAAACCGATTTGTGACCGACTACTGGAGGCCTATATCGCCATGTCGGAAGGCCTTTATCGTGTCATCCATGTACCATCCTTCAAAGCCGAATACGAGACTTTCTGGGCGCAGGCGGGTGTCTCGGACGCATTTCTTCCACGCCTGATGTGCATGCTGTCACTTGGCGCAAGATTTGAGACGGAAACTAGAGGACTCAGTCATGATCGTGCTGATGGTATTCATGCTCCCACAGCGTGTGCCCTCGCTCGTGGCTGGCTGGACGGACTTCGTGGGAAGCAGTTGGTGGACATTGACACGCTGCAGTGCGAGGTGCTGCACCTTCATGCCTCGCGCATGATGTCCTCCCGGAACCAAGAATCATGGACACAGCTGGGTTTCATCGTGCGGATGGCAATGACTATGGGTCTACACCGTGACCCTGACGAGTTCCCTCAAATCCGACCATTCTATGCCGAACTACGCCGAAGACTATGGTACACGGTCATAGATATGGACCTGCATGTTGCCCTGGCATGCAACCTTCCCTGCGCCGTTCGGGAAGGCGAGTACACCTGCAGGCCGCCAAGCAACCTCGACGACAACGACATCTTCCCAGACATGAACAAGCTTCCAGTATCGAAACCGATCGACGAGTACACGAACTCCCAGCTCCAAGCTTACGCCTCACGAACGCTGCCCCATCGAATCCGCGTCTCCAGCATCATCAACCGCCTTGACACAATCCGTGACTTCCAAGAGGTCCTCGACTGCGGTATCAAGCTGGAACAGCTTCTCGACGACGTCAACCACCTGTTTCCCAGGCGCAACCAGACTCTCGACCCGCGCGCCAAGTTCAAGGAGTGGCGCATGCGCGCGCTGCTGGATATGCATGTCCGCAGACCGCTACTCGCCCTTTACCGGCCCTTCGCGCTGAGTACGGTGGAGTGCCCCAGCCACATCACCACGAGCTATTTGAAGAGCTCCATGGTCATGCTGACATACATGGACGAGTTGGACCCCAGCATGCCCGGGTTCAGTGATGTTAGTCACATGTATCATGTCGTGTTGAAGCATGATATCATGCAGGCGGCATTCAGTGTGTGTTACTTCATCAGGAGCGCGAACGAGCAACTCGCGAGGAACAACATGGCTGCCTTGAACGGCCAACTTCCCAGCCCCGACGCGATCCAGCACGATGGTGTGGGCTTCATCAATGCCCTGGACAACCGCATGGTGTGGAGCACGCAGGGGATGACGCGCGCTGTACAGCAGACGCTCGACAGTTTCGTGGCCATGGTGAAGGACTCATCTTGCGACTTGAAGGATACTCTCATCCTCTCGGCAGTGTTGAACTCGGTGAAAGGGGCCACACACGAGGAGAGAGTCCAGAGGATCACGGAAGGCATCGTCAAGATCGTGGACGCATCTATGGTGTCGCTGAACACGAGCCCCGAGGCGATTGCCAACATGCCCATGATGAGTGGCCCCAACACGCCTGTAGACCCATATGCGCCGCAGGGGATGTACAGTCCTAACACGGTGAGTCCTTGCCCCAAACCTCTGGATGTTTTTGTGGAAATCTTGCTGACTGGCCTGGCTGTAGTTCTTTGACGACTTTTCCTGCTGGGACACGGACCAATGGGACCTGTCGACCAACCCGGTGGGTCTAATTTAATAGGGTGTCGGTGATTTCACGAATGTCGTGGAGTTTTCCGGGGTATCCCTGAGGATTGTCCAAGACCTACATGCCAAGGATGCCTATGTGGAGAAAGCACAGTTTGTTGGGGCGGACCGAGGAATGTGTGGTGCATACGACCCGATGAAATATCAATGGCGAGAAGAGCGCGGCAATACGTCGGAAGGACAAATGAAGCGGATGGTGGAACCATTCTGCATGGGACACGAGTGTGCCTTGTGGGCGGCCGGGCGGTTGACCCAATATCGACATGAAAACCGCCATAGCCGGTCGACGGGCATTTCTCCAAAATTTTGATGGTCCACGATACATATGCCTCCTTGAAGGAGGGCTGGGTGTTGAGATGATGGGGGGAGTCCACTTGAGGCAACATGAGAGAGTGGGAGGGGGGAAGTGTTCTGAAGTGTAGCCCTGGAGGTGGAGGAGGGGCCCGGGGAGATAAATGGTTATGGTGAAAAGAGGTCGGCCAGCAAAGCTTTTTAGTTTCTCTTCGGCCGTTTTGGATCTTCACTTGATACCCCCAATTTCGTTTCTTATCACTTTTTTTTTTCTTCCTCTTTTTTTTTCTTTTTCTTCATTTCATTTCATTCCATTTTTTGGCTTTCGAAAAGAACGTTCGTCTTTATACCCACCCCAAGGTGGAAGCGGGGAATTATTTTGTGTTTTTGGATAAAAGAGAGAAAAATGTTTTTTGTCTAGATTATTCTTGTATAGACCTGCCTGTCGTTATCAGCTTATACCCAATCTGTTATTCATTCCTTCATTCAATCATTGTACTCCTCTGTCTCATCCCGTCCCGTTGCATCCAGTTCGGTCCAGTCGAAGTCCAGCGCGACAATACGATCTCGACAGCAGCCTCAATGTCCTAACCAAGGTTGATAGTGCCTTATCACCATCACCATTCCACACATGCCCCCCCCCCCGTCGTTATAAGCCAGAAACCGAGCCACGACTCCCCGAGACAACGGTCTTCATCAAGCCTACCACCCCGGGGCCCCTCTCGCAGCCGCGTCAAATATCATCACCACTCCACCATCGCCATCCTCGTCCACCAGTCGTATCAGCCTGGCCATGGAGACTAACACATCCCCTATCTTCATAGTGTACTGCTAGTCGCTGTGGAATGGCCATTGGACATGGACTCCAGAAGGGTTGTCATAATATTCAGGCACATGTTCGAGACGATTACAGTTATAACGTATCTAGTACCAGTACTATGACTACTACGAATATAACTAGCACATTTGATCCCATGGCTCGAGACTATGCCCATGTGGTAGCCACCAAAACACGCTGACGAGCCAACAGTGTAGGTCCGGGCAGAAACAATTATTGGTACCCAAAACACTGAATGTGATAGCAACATCCTTGAGTCGAGAGACTGCAATAAGATCTTCCGTGAATGCTAGGAGACCGAGAGACTGAGACGCACTGTCTGTTCCAATTTACATTTGTTCACGATACCCAGTCCGCTTACAACCGCTCAGAAGAAAGAAGTGCCCTTGATTACCAGGCTTCCCACCTAGACTCATGACATCTTGTCATATCTGTCGTTACACACTTTAGCTGCTCGGTAACTCGCGCAATGAGACCCTCCGCCTAGAATCTAGCCTGCACCTTCTCCTCCGTATCCTGCAGAGCCCAGTCACTAGCCCTCTCCTTACTCCTCACCGCCCTGGCCTGAGCAACCGTGAAGCCCTTGGCCTGTGTGGCAGGGTTATACCCCAAGCCCGTGATCTTACCCACCGTGGCATCGTCCACCTCGGGCGCGACCTCCCCATCCGCCCGCTTATACACAGTAACCACAGCGGCACCCCCGAGCCCGAGATTGTGCTGGAGACAGTACCTCGTCCCGGGGACATGGCGGTTGTTCGCCCAGCCCCTCAGGTGCCACACCAGCTCCGCGCACTGCGCAATACCCGTGGCGCCCAGCGGGTGGCCCTTGGAGATCAGACCGCCAGAGGGGTTAATCACGATCTTCCCGCCGTACGTGATATCCCCCCTCTGCACCATCTCGTGCGCCCTCCCCGGCTCGCTCAGGCCCAGGAAGTCAATGGTGATCATCTCGTTGGCGCTGAAGCAGTCATGCAGCTCACACACGCTGAAGTCATCGGGCGTCACGCCCGCCTCCGCCATGGCGACCCGCGCCGCGCGCTGCGTCATCTCGCGGCCCATGAGGTCGATGGCGCCGCGGGAGAAGAGCGAGGGCGCGTCGGTGGCGAGGCACTGGCCCGCGACCTGGACGGCCTGGGCGCTCAGGTGCGGGCGGGCGTCCAGGAAGGCCTGGGAGACGAGCACGGCGGCGGCGCCGCCGTCCGAGGTCGGGCAGCACTGGAGCTTGGTCAGGGGCGGGTGGATGGCGGGGGACTGCTGGACCTGCTCGAGGGTGTAGACGTCCTGGAACTGGGAGTAGGGGTTGTTGACGCTGTGGGCGTGGTTGATCCGGGCGATCTCGGCGAAGTCCTCTGGCTTGGCGCCGTACCTACAGCCATTTAGCTCTCTGGTTGGATACTCTTTATCTGATCATGATTGGTGGTAGATTGGTGGGGGCGGAGGGGAACAGAGCTCACTTCTCCATGTACTCCCGACCGGCGTTACCGAACATCTGAGCAGCACCGGGGGCATTTGTGAAGCCTCGTGTGGCAGCCATCATCCGGCCTGAGGTTCCTGTTGGGTTCTCCCGATCATTGAAGAATGTCTGAAGGCTTCCGGGCATCATCTTCTCGAAGCCAACGACCAGGACACAGTCTGCAGCGCCGCTAGATACGTACTGTCTCCCTATGGCGAGGCCTGTAGACCCTGTGGAGCAGTTGTTGTTAACATTGATGATGGGAATCTGTGTCATGCCGAATTGATAGAAGACACGCTGTCCGCAGGTCGAGTCTCCGTAGCAGTAGCAGGCGATGCCCTGCTCGACATCATCGTAGTTGATCTTGGCATCCAACATTGCCTTGATGCCGGCCTCGAAGCCCAGCTCGGTGTAGTCCACCTTGCCGCGGGGCTTGATGAACTTGGTCATGCCGACGCCGAGGACGTAGCATGGCTGCTTTGGTTTTGGGGCCATGGTGACTTTTGCGTTGACGCTGGACATGAATACTGATACCTAGTTGTCCTAGGGTAATTAGACAAGTGAAGTTTATATGTGACTTGTGTATACGAAGACTCGAGAGTTTCAAATCCTCGTCCTCGTTTGACTGTGGGTACGTCGGCGTTGACTTGTCGGTATGTAAGTCTAAGTATGCATCACATCTCATAGTAACGGGTCTTGCGGGGATGTCACGGTATGCCGAGGTATTATCATTATTCCCCCAGATTGCTGACACACCTGGACAGTGACACCCACCACAGTGACAACCCTCCCCCCCAACGTCCAACATTGGCCACTGAAGATGATTAACCCCTGCTGCTACATATGCACCCCAGATGTTGAGTCTCCACATATGCCAACCACCAAATGGGGAAAGCCGCTCGGGACGGTCACACTAACCTTCTTTGGGCGGTGCTTACATGCTTCCTTCATCACTTAGTAGATACTCAAGTAGATATATATATATACCTCCTCATTATTACTTCCCTTAAATGTGCAATGCCTTTAACAACTGTCAATGGTCATCCTTGCCTCTCCTCGTATTCAAGAATCCAATATCTCATAGTATATCACTCCATGCAGGTGTGTTACATAGTTGACATGGTCTTAACAGCTTCCCGACACTAATACCAATGTCCTGTACCCTAGGGTAATTAGGCGAATGGAACACTATAATTACAATTTCCTACTCCTAGGAACAATTGAAAATTTTATGCATGTTATTCTGTCATATGTAAAGCGAAAGACAGACCACGCCTTACTAGGGCGGTTAAACATGTCACTGTAACATCTGGACCCGGGACGATTCAAACAATGCCACTGACGGCAGGCTTTGTTGTGCAACAAATTCAACAAGGTTGACGGCCTTCCAGGTAATTCCCAATCAACTTTGTGCCCAAAGGTCAAATTCTTAGATTATTTATAACGGAGGCTTCCAAGGCTGAGCAGGATTTTGTATACAATGTACCGTATAGCACACGAACGCATTATCGTCCCTGACCCGGGCCCAGCTGCATCGCCGACCTACCAAGGAATCACAGTGCCATCGATGACATTGAGAAACTTCCCAGATGTCGTGTCGCGTTTCGATGCGTCGATCTAATCAATGATCAGTTGTATTCAACGATGAATAGAGGGAATGAAAACTGACCACGCCAACCGTTTTGGTGATACTCTCCTCCAGGGTATTAGGGGCCTTCTCCATGCCCATCATCTTTGCACCCATGTTGCCCATCTCCGTCTGGACCAAACCAGGATGCACGGCGAATGTAGTGAGCCAGGGGTTCGCGCTATGTATAGCTCTGTAGAAAACAGATTAGCAACGGCTACGAGACCAGAGTCTTCACTCATAAAACCCCCCTAGAACGGGAATTCTGGGGCCGCTTACAACGTGAACCAGTTGAAGCTGGCTTTAGTGATTCCATAAGCTGCCACACCATGGGCTTGATGAACCTCGAGACGTTCCAAGGAGGCTGCGCCCGTTGACATGGATACCCATTTGGGTGACCTTTTCGACTTCTCGAGCAGCGGCTTCAGACCCTTCCAGAGAAGTATGGGCCCGATCGTGTTGACAGTGAACGCCGTTTTGATGTCCTCGATGTCGACTGTTTCGAGTGGCTGAGGGGTCGGGCAGATGCCGGAGTTCGCAATGACAAGATCTAGATGATTTATACCAGAGGAAGCCATCTCTTGGACTGCCTTTGGGATGTCTTCAGCCGATGTGCTCTCGATGGAGACGAGAAGGAGCCGAGACCCCTCAGCAGTGGGCAGATCTCTGAGCTCCTGCACACTTGGAGCATGACTGTTGCGGACACTTCCGATGACAGTGTGATTGGGCCGAGTGAGGTAGTTCTCAAACAGCGCCCTGCCGATGCCTGCTCGAGCAGTCAGTGCTGATCCACAAGACGTGGGTAATGGTTCTTGGCGTACCTCTCCCAACCCCAGTGATGAGCACAACCGTTGAATCACTCATGATGTAGGTATTCGTTCTTTCTGGGAGTGTAGATCTTTACAGGCGTATTCTAGCATGAGTTTTGAGAATCACATCAAAGTGCACACAGACCACGAAAAGACTCCCCAGGGCCTCATAGAGTAGACTATATATATTCAATGTTGGCGGTTTTAAAACCGGCGGGAGACTTTGAAATACGCCGACAGCCAAATGGAAAGGCTGACAAATTCAGGCCTTTTTACAAAGCAGATTGTCCCAGGTCGCAAGTCGGTCCAAAAGTCAGTTCCAGGTTACCTTTGAAGTTCACCGAGCTTCGGCGGAAAGACGCTTTTCAACACCGAGCGGCTCGGTGGGCCGCCACTTCGGTCATTGGGATCCTCGGTCGAATGGTTGCACCCATGTACGTTCCCATGCCGTCTTCCGAAGATCGCTTACACTTGCTTACGTGCATAAGATTCACTTTGATGGATCTTGACATACCCAAACAGAAGACGATCAAGCACCTCCGCCCGCCCCTCTGTGCCTACCGACGGCTTGCTTACATGCATCAATCCAGCTCCTGGCCATCCTGACCGTGCTTAGGCGAACCGTTGTATTACAACAATGAACTGCCTCAGGCACGTCCTCGAAAATCCTTGTCGTCAAGAGATGGGTGCCAAGATCAACCCCTGCTGCAGAGCGTGTACACCTATCCCGGGGGTTCAAACGTTAATACTCTACTTCTCCACTGTGTGTTGTTCGCCCAAGAACCCTTGAGAAACTACGAGTAAAGTGACTCGTGGGTCAAGGTCTCCCAATGAGAAAAGTAGTATATCAAAGATTAAGGTTTGAACTCCCGGGATACCCTAGGGTAGGTATAGTGATGCAAAAGCTCCTGCAGGACAGTCAAAGATCCAACATTGTGTGCGCATCAAGGTCAGTAAGGTTATAGAACTTATATATGCCAGTCCACAAACTCCATGAACAGTCATATGAGCTGCAAAAGTCAACCTCGAAACACCTTGGGACACACCGTACCACTGTACCAGTATGTATGAACACGCATGTACGTACGGGGTGCGGGTTGTCAAACTGATATCAGAACATGTGTTTCTATCCCTGGCATCAGCGCTTACAATATACGGCATCTGTTTGGTTGTGTATAGGTTGTACCTAAGCCCCCTCGCCAAATTTCCGGGACCCAAGCTGGCAGCATCAACACATTGGTACGAGGCTTACTTCGACCTCTTCCATAATGGTCGTGGCGGTCAGATGACCTTCGAGATCAAGCGAATGCACGACAGATACGGGCCTATAGTGCGCATCAATCCTGACGAGCTACACATAGACGACCCAGACTTCTACTCTGAGATCTACTGCAACAGCTCTCCGACAAGGCCCATAGACAAGTCAGACAAGTTCAAATACCGCTTCAACATTCCCAACGCTACCTTCAGCACTTCAACAGCTGAGCACCACCGAGTCCGACGCGCTGCGATCGCTCCATTCTTCTCCAAGGCGCGCGTCCGGAACCTCAATGACAACCTCAAGCTCATCACGGAGCGGATCTCCCATCGGCTGTCAACCGAGTTTGCAGGCACAGGCAGGGTTGTTGACGCCGGTGATATCTGGAGCAGCATGACTGCCGATGTCATCACGGAACTGGCCTTCGGCCGCTCCAAAGGCTTCTCGGATGCGCCTGAGTTCAAATCGCCTTTCTCCCAGGCCATGGGCAATCTTGCTTGGGCAGGACACTGGAACTATCATTTCGGATTCCTTGTTACGATGATGAACTGGGTCCCGGATCGCATCCTGGGGGTGCTAGTTCCTCCGTTCAAGCCGATACTAGACTATCGTTCTGTAAGTAACTATGGTTTTTTTCTCACTAGTGGGTACTGTTGGTACTTTGCATCATTGTGTAGTTCTTGTTGATTCCCGAGATAGCGAGGTGTTCACTAATCGAAAATTACAGGATACGCAACATCAGATACAAGACATCTTTTCCGGCAAGAATGTTCAAGCTAAAGAGAACTCCACTCCCACCGTCTTCCAAGACATCCTCGAGTCAACCCTGCCACCACAGGAGCTCACTCTGCAGAGACTAATAGAGGAGGCCACAAGTGTGAACGGTGCCGGTCAGGAGACCGTCACATGGACCTTGACAGTGGCTACTTTTCACATCATCGACAAACCACACATTCGAGACCTTCTTCGAAGTGAGCTCACCGAGGCCATGCCTGATCCAAGTACAGTATTACCATGGGAGGAACTGGAGAAGTTACCGTATCTATCAGCTGTGATCGCCGAAGGTAAGATATATTGAACGAGAGAGCTCATACGGAACTTCCTTGCATGAATCCAAAAATCAACGAGAAATACCATATCTGCTTGCTTGCTGACACCTGTGAAAGCCTTGCGCCTTAGCTACGGCCAAGTCCAACGGCTCCCCCGAATCAATCGCCTGGGCATTTGGAAGTACGGAGATATGGAGATCCCACCTGGTGTCACCGTCGGCATGGATGCATATCATATGCATACCAACGAGACTGTCTTCCCGGATGCCTTAGAGTTCAAACCGGAGCGGTGGCTCGGAAGCCCGAAGGGTCCAGACGGCGTGCATCCTCTCTCACACTATCTGGTGCCCTTTAGTCGTGGGAGTCGGGCATGTGTCGGCATACATTTGGCGTACATGGAGATGACCACTGCGATCGCCACGATATTTCGACGACATGATATGGAACTGTTTCAGACGGACCGAGGCGACGTGGATTTTGTTCTTGATATGGTCAGGCCAATGCCAAAATTGGGAAGTCAAGGTGTTAGGGTCATTGTCAACAGATAGACTACCTACCCAGGTACCTTCGCAGGTACCCCATGGTACTTTTACAAGGTTCAAGGTTGGTTGATGAGAGCTTGTTCAATGGAGATGAATGTTTCAGAACGAGCAATCCTTACATAGGAACCTTACCCAGGGACCAAATCAAGGACCAGCTCAGAAGACGTCTTGAGAATATTCTAGCGACATGCAACGAGAATCACAACAATCGTATCTCTTGCTCACATGCTTATGCCACATCTCGAATATTGTTCAGTTGAGATTTCGTCGGGTTGTGCATGTGCCATGCAGCGAGTAGATTATCTCAGTTCGACTGGGGAAATAATTAGCAGAAACGAGCTCAAACTTTCCATAGTTTACTCTGAGCATTGCTCTGAGCATTGAGATCTGCCATTGTTTGATGACAGGGTCAATCACTTGCTGTACATGATGAGGTAAGCCTTGGTGTAAACTTCAGTGTAGATTGTAGTGCGGGAAGGATTGGCACCCCATTCTTACTTACGTCAGCCCGAAGAGACAACATGTCGAGTCTTTGCAGTTCGGGCTGCATCACTCCACTGCTCATGAATGCGAGTCAGATGCCCTATGCCATGCAACAGTCTTAACTTGCTTGCACTGTATCCACGACTGTTCTCGGTCGGACAGCATGGCCACACCTGGTGTCCAGGAAAGGCCGGCTCCAGCAATCGACTCCGTGTCCCCCACTGAGCTGACGCCCGGGGTCAAGCGGAGGAAACTTCGCAAGGGCACGCGCAGCTGTTGGGAGTGCAAAAGACGGAAAGTTCGGTGCGAGTTTGTCTCACCGACAGAAACCGTGTGTATCCACTGCCAGCGACGGGGCACCAGGTGCCTCGGCCAGGACGTCGGAGACCAGGCTACTTCGCCGTTCGGAGGAAGCCCCGGTGTTGGTGGTCGCCTGGTTCGGGTTAAGGCTCTAGCCAACCATCCACCCCAAAAGAATGCTTCGACAGATGCACATGATGTATCACCGACTGACGGTCCTACGCTGAGCGTCCCTGCGCCATCCCTCACTTCTACGGTGCATGTGATTTCCCGACCAAACGATACAGAATCTTGGCCAACTGTGTCCTTTTACGAACCTTCGTCGGTATGGAACCGAAAATACATCTCCTTTCTCCACTTGGATAATGGTACCTTTACGAAACACTGACATATGTCTTCAGGAAGACACTAACCTTGCCCTGGACGATGGCGACAAACCCTCTCGGCCAAAGAACCCTACCCCCGGGCCAGTTGTTAACAGTTCGTCCAAGTATGAGAATATCTCACTGGCCTTACATTCCGCTCTTCCATCTCGAGGCGATCTTGAGATCATGTGGAAGGCTGGTGCACATGTCTCTATTCACTTCAACCAAGTTATGAGCATTGCCTACCCTGACCTCGAGTCCTTGGAATCCAATTGGCCGGAGAAACTTCTCGAAGTACCAACTCCGACGACACATCCAGTATTATTGGCAAAGCATATGTTCCTTGTCATCACGTTTCTTCAGTACCTTGACCCGGTGCTTATGGACAAGGTCGAAAACCTATCAGAGTATCCATGCGACATGATGAAGAGGCTCGCAGGCATTGTCATCGGCCTCGTCACGACGAACGACGATCTCCTAGGGAGTGTCGAGGCCCTTGAGGTTTTGATGGCCGAAGGTATCTACCACGCCAACTCCGGAAATCTACGACGTGCTTGGGTAGCTTTTCGTCGAGCAATGGCTGTTGCGCAGCTCATGGGCATGCACCGGAAGAAAGTTCATACCCTGAAAGTGATCGATAGAAATAGCAAGTGCGATGCCAAATTTCTATGGAACCGCATCGTATACACCGACCGGTTTCTATGCCTTCTGCTCGGACTTCCACAAGGCTCAATGGATCGGAGTATGGCGCTAGAGCCTATGCTCTCCAAAGATACGCCCATGGGTCAATTGGAACGCATGCACTGCGCCATTGCATCTCGCATTCTGGAGCGAAATGAAGCGGATGATGTTAGTGGCGACTTCACCGAGACACAAGAGATCGACCTAGAGCTCCAACGGGCCGCTGCAATCATGCCGAGTAGGTGGTGGAGCGCACCAAAACTGGCCAGCGTTACCTCCAGGACCGGCCATGGCGACAAGACCATCTTTTGGGATATGTTGCGGCTGGTAAACCAACTCTACCACTACAACTTACTCAACCAGATCCATCTTCCCTTCATATTGCGTTTCGACTCAACTGAGCGTGGCCATGACTATTCACAGACAATGTGTGTCAATGCGTCACGCGAGGTGCTGTCGCGTTTCATCGAGTTCCGTAGCTTCAACCACGTTGCATCCTGTTGCCGGGCCGTTGACTTCTTCGCCCTTCTGGCTGCCTTGACACTGTTGCTGGCGCACCTCGATAGCCACCGGCGTCGACGCCTCGATGGTTCAATCAACTTTCTCGCCCACCAACATTCAGGAGATCGGGCGATGGTAGAGCAGGCGCTCGAAAACATGGAGGTGGTCGCTCGCGTCAGCCACGACAGTTTGAGCTTCAAAAATGCTAGTCTCCTGAGACGACTGCTGGCCATAGAGGAAGAGGCCGCCGGTGGCTATCCGTGGAGAACACATAATATGACAATACCGGATGAGCAGGTCCTCGCTTCAGAGCAAAGCGACCCAGAGCAGCGTCCTCACCACGCAAAGGGAGGGTCGAGTGGTCTCCGCATAAGGATACCATATTTCGGAACTATTCGGATAGCGCGAGAAGGTATCATATCTGAGGAGCAGGGCCAGCCAGACGCTGATGCTGGTCAGAGCGTGCTGGGAGATGAGACAGAAGGCCAATATGAAAACCCCTCTGCCAATGGCCCCAGCACTGGCAAGGCTATAGGCGGCGGTAATACCACAGCACCGGAGTCAGAAGACCGCCAAGCAACCAACAACAACATGAACCCGCAGGGAGGAAGTGACGGTCTAGAACCTGGTCGGGGTCCCGGGGCGGACGAAATAATGCTGCAAGACAACATGTGGAACTTCGGGCCGCCACAGTCGGGAATGGTTGAAGAAGCCACTCAGCAATACGATCTATACCCCGGGATGATGGCCGGTGTGGACGACTGGGCCTTTCAAGGCGTGTAAGTGACCCCGGGCCCCCTTCTCGTAAAAGCAGCAAATATCGCCCGTTGAGAAGCGCCCAGGATATTCTTCTTCGACAGTCCAAGTAGGCTAATTTATTAGTAATTAGGGAAACTGCCTTCTTTGGTAATTCGATGCGAGGCTCCATGGACGGAGCTGCAAACTGGACAAATTGGGGTGGGAGTTCGTGAAGGGCAGAATTATGTTGTTTCTACATGTTGCTGTCACATGACTTTATACCAAAGAAAGCCCACATGTAATTGTTCCAGAAGTGTCATTTGGGTGTTTCTAACCCACAACGGACTGGATATATAGACCGTTACCTAGACATACACCGAATCATCGCCCCCACATTTGGTTTCCAAACGCATCCTCATGTGTGCCAGTTGAACTGTCTCAGACTCCGGCCGCTCCCATAGACACATCTCCCTCTTTCCTATTGATCGGCTTCCAGTCACTGAATAGGCCGAGGATAAAGGCAAAACCAGAAGCGCCTGTAGCGATAGCAAAAGTGACCTTCAAGCCCGACATATACGCTTCTAGAATCCCGGGGAGCTGTGAGGCGTCAAACACCTCTCTCAACTCTGTTGCGCCTGTCGAAACCACCAATTGTGGATCTACATTCGGTGCGGTCATTGGTAAATGTTGCAGCAGCTTGTTGACGAAGGCAGCCTGACCTGCAGAGAGGAAGAATGCACCGCCTAGGGTTTGGAAGACTGAAAGATACAGTGTCAGCCTGGCGACGTGGGCTCATGTCTTCATCACTTGCCATGCAATAAGATGGCGAGGACTTGGGGTATGAAGAAGTCGGAAGAACTCACATAGTACAATTGCAGTCGAAGCCGGTAGATCTTGCGGCGCTGTGTGAGCTTGGACGGCAATGATGGGTATCTGAAAGGCCAAGCCGAAACCGATGCCGCTGACAATCTGGTAGCCGATCCATTTCGCCTCGCTCGTTCCTATTTCGAACGTATACAACAGGCCCGTGCCAATAGTCGCAATGGCGGTAGCAATTACCATGATGGGAGTTGAATGGCCCGTCCGAGAAATGGCGACACCGGATGCAAGGATACATGCACTGGTCGCCAGTATCATCGGCAAATTCCTGACACCCGACATAGTAGGGCTGACTCCGTCGACACTCTGGAAGTATATCGGTAGGTAGTAAACGACAGTGTAGAAAGAGCCTGTGAAGCAGAAGGTGTAGATGCAATTTACCCATAGTGTACGACGCTGCATCAGCCGTGGTATTATTGAAGCCCGGTCTCCTTGGAAGATTTCCCAGGCAGCGAACGCGAGCGCAATAATACCAAAACCCACAAGCAGACCGATCACGTCGCTCGACTGCCAAGGTTTGGTCTGGCCGCCGTATTGCATAGCTAGCAAGTAGGAGACGACGGCTCCCATGACCAGAGACGTGCCGACCGGGTCCATCTGTAGGAGTTTCGTCTTCAGCGTGACTTGCAATTCTGCGGGTTTAGCAGTTCCCGGTGCTCGGAAGAAGATCAATATGATGAAGCCAGATAGACCCCCGAGGGGTAAGTTTATATAGAAGCACCCTATGAAGTGTTTTGGTGAGCCTTTGGCCAACTGCATGGATCTAGAGTTGTGTCTGGACACGGGTGAAAACACTTACAGCGCCACGTAACTTTGTCCGCAAAGGCACCCCCCATCAGAGGCCCTACGACAGATGCAACCCCATACGATGCGGCGATCAGGCTTGTCAAGATTGGTCTCTTCCTTGGTTCCGCCGAGATTGCGATGATGGTGAACACTCCCGAGCCTATGCCTGCGGCTCCAAGCCCGGCCACCGCGCGCCCGACAATGCTGTGCGAAAGTCAGTGTTCGATGTCCTCTTTTTCTTCTTTTTCCTGGGGAAGTAGCGTCCAGTTGCCACAGATTTCAGACTGTAGCATAGTCACTTACAGTGTCGTTGAGCTCGGCGCTACGCCGCATATCAAGCTGCCGACCTCGAAAATGACTATGGAGACGAGGAAGGATATCTTCAACGAGAAGTATGTGTAGGCTTTACCCCATGTTGACTGGAAGCTTCCCAGTGTCATGAAATATGCGGAACCGTACCATGCCACATCCTCGAGGCCGTGAAATTCGTCTGTAATCTTGGGAATCGCTGTTGCAATTATGGTCTTTCAAGTCAGTCGTGTGATGTCCATGGCTTCTGGGGAAATCGCTGCGAGGCTCACATTGTCTAGAGAGACGAGAAAGATGCCTAACGTGAGTGCCACAACAATGACTGTGAGCTTGAGCCCGTGTGGATACTCATTTGTGTCTTGTGGTGTGCGATCGTCTTGGGCTTCCTGACTGGTATCTGCTGGATGCGCCTGCGGTTGTCCTTCTTTTTCGATATTCATTATCTCTGTGGGGACTTCATCACTTAAAGCCAAAGGTGCATGGAAGACTTCGGACTTCGAATTGTAATCAAGAAACGTTTTGCTTCCTCTGGTCGAAGAGTCATCGTTGGTGTACGACGACATTGTCCTCGTTATCGTAAGGGGCTGTATACAATCGTACTGTAGCTGTGGTTGTTTGTGGGATCCCGACTTCTGTGGCATCAATTGAACTCAAAGTGTCTCATCATCAGATTCGAATTGGTGCCCAGGTGGAAGCTGAAATCCAATTGTATCTGGGGTTAAGGATTCGCGGGCGGGACACTGCTGCACAGCTCTGGCGAAGGAAACCACAATGTAATTAGTCCCAAGATTCTGCCAAATTATGTTGTTTGTGGAAGCCATCTACATAGAGCATATACAGGCTAATTGACAATCAATCATGACCTGCGAAATATTATTATAGTGCCTCAAGAATGTGGTAGCACTCAGGAACGCGTGTAAGTTTCTTTCTGTGTCTCAAGTCAGTGCTTCGGTCATTCGGAATACCCTGGTAGTATAATACAGGGGCAATAGCCTTGTGTCGGCGGTGGAACTGGGTTGCGAATGAGCAACCGCCCGTCTCGACTCTGTCCGATAGTTTGCTCAGCATGCACTGACTTACAAAGAAGTTCGGTCGAATCCTCAAATCCTTCGGCGGAATAGCCCAAGTGCGGTTCGGTTCGGCGGAAGAGTAGATCTGCTGCTCGGTTTAGAAAAGCGCCAGGATCACACCGCCCCCGGGTTTCGGACAATGCTTGTTATCAACCTGCATTGCGGTCACTAAACTGGGTTAGCAATATGATTGGGGTTTATGCACAAAGCTACGGATATCAGGTGGTTTACAAACTGCCATGGCCTGATACTAGGTACATACCGTATTGTGTAAGTGTACCTGGGTTCGTCAACGTGGGGAACGCAGTTCCGGCACCCGGCCGCATTATAAGTATTTAGTAGGTAGGGAACCGCACCAGGGCTCGACACCTTAAATCCTTGCATGACCTATTCGGGTACGGATCCATGCGTTCCCAAGGGTTCTCCCCTCTCGCTAGTATCGGCACTTGCTTCCAACTACCGAGCATGCCCAGCCTTGGCCAGCAGGGATTTATCCTCAGGTCCACTGGCGAATCAGCAATTCTTGGGCGACCAACACGAAGTAACGGCGACATCGAGTGACTATTATATGAAGTGATTGGCGGGATGTTCGTTGCTCGGACACCATAATTAGTTTTATATACCGTACTTCAAATTCCGTAAGCCCAGAAATTCTTCCCTCGTCTCTCCTCATGCCCAGGCGGCACCACGACCAAGTTGCATACCCCCCAAGCTGAATAACCCCCAGCTTGGTTACGTGTCAAGGGGCATCGGACCATGGGGATGAACTCAATACTGCATCAACAAAGTCTATGAGTCTGACTGCTGCCTATGTATACCTAAACAAGGTAGCACATATGTCCAGGGAGCACCTGAACCTTAATTTGGGTGCTAATTGCAGCTGGAGGCCCTGCAGATCGTCGAAGGGGTCAAGCAACCTTATCTATGCAGTAGAATGTTGCATTTCACTCACCCTGGGGCATATCCGACATGGACTGGTCTCCAATCGCCCCAATGGCCTTCTCTCATCCCTTTTGTAGTGATTGAGACAATGAGACCAGCAAGCTGCAACTGCAGGACAACGTTTATGCCAAGATACCATCAGTTCACCCGCTCGTCATGGGACCAATACGGGCGACGCGAGGGTGGGAATCCTTCGAATCCTAATTGTATTGTGTGGGACAGATCTGTCTCTGGGTGTTTTTTGACTTCCGTGATTGCGGATGGCTTCTAGCCTGCCAGGATCACTGTCGGAGACATTCACATGTCCGGGGTCAATGAAGTAGTATTACTGCACGTCCGATAAACAGTCGCCCGGCTTCTGCAATGTGTAGTCCTACGGCCAGAAAGTTTGGGCTGCAAAACATCGTGGCACGTGTGGCATACAGTAGCAAGTGTGCCTAGAACCCGACGAGTTTCGAATACTTGACGATTTTAGATATCTTCTGGTATGGTGGTTTCTCTTGCTGTCCCAGCCCAGGTTTACAATTCCAAGGAGATATACCACGTGGGATTTGAGGCGTGAGTATGGAGCTCCAAGATCCACCAATTTCGGCGAAGCGGAGGCTGCAGAATCGTATTGCTCAACGCAAGTTTCGAGGTTCGTGCTCAACCCGGCCTGGCTCTTGCATTTTCAGTACCCCATATCTAACTCTTCACCCAATTTAGATAAACGGAAACCGGAGAAGGAACACTCCAAGGCTATGAAAAACCAGGAAGTGCAACATTGTTGTCAAGGTCTTCATCATGCACATAAAAAGCACCCGGAGGGAGGAGGTATAATATCCGATGAGTCCTGGGCATCCTTTGCTGCCCAGTCACTGGACGATAATACCTTCATGCTGTCCCCAGAATATGGTACCACCAAGCTCGCCACGGATGGGGCTGGTTTTCTGTTGGGCGATATCGACTCCGGAGTTAGTGGAGATTACGAGACGTTCTCAGCCGGCGCGTCGACGACACCTCGATACTCGGGTTCATCGACCATTGATCGTGTCCTGACCCCGGGTCAAATCTCATCGATTATGCCCACATCGCCTCTTTATTCGAGTTCAGAAGACAATTCGTATTTCCCGGCGTCGACATACGACAGTTCTTGGCACCCAAGTATGCCTGCCAGTTGTGCTCTCACAGAGACGATGCAGTATGGGTCTCCGGTCACAGTACTACCTGGCCGGTGTCAATACACGAACAGAACGATGGAGATCACACCTCCCGCTTCTTCTCCACCAAATCAACAGAACCTATACAGCATAGCTACATCACCTGCATCCACCACAAGTTCTTCATTATGCAGTCCTCAGTCGAGCCCCTCGAGCGCCGTGGATCCACTCGGATCTGTCATGCCATGCGTATCTAGCCCTCGTCCACAACCATTGCTACACATTTCGGTACGGCTGCAGAATCAAAAGATGGTTGCCACGCTTCTTAAGCACCAAGCAGTGGGGATTGATGAGATTGATAGCCGAGGTCGTAGTGCCCTGCATATTGCTGCTGAACTGGGTGACGGTGGTCTTGTGTTGATGCTTCTACAGAATGGTGCCAAGGCTCACCTGTGTGATTTTGAAGGGCTGACTCCTTTGTACCTTGCAGTCTCTAAGGGACACGACGATGTTGTGGAACTGTTGCTTAGTTTCAGCAGTAGTGTCAAGAGGTCGAACCAACATTGGGTAAATTAGAACAACAAGAGTAAATATAAACATAAAACAAAAAAGAAAATGAAATCTAGACGAATTGGCGGACCAACACTCATTCATACCCTAGGGTATTTAACATTGAAGCCTCACATCTCGCCGTCACGCCCTTGGTATCACATACCAACCAGTCTTGCAGAGCCTCCCATCTGCATCCGCAGTCCACGCCTCACTCCCAACAGTAGTCAGACCGTAGAATACGTCACTGTGGTCGTAATTATTCTTGATCTGGCGAAGCCGCTGGTAAATTGTGCCGTAAAAGACCTGCTACCAGTTTTCTTGCTGCCAGCTTGCTGAATTGAGGTAGGCGCCTCGTCCACAAGGTTTTGTAACTCTGATATGAACACACCGATAGCTTTCCAAAAGGCGTCGACCCCTCCGGCCATGGCAACGTCGAACAACATCGTGGCGCTGGATGTTGGACCTTCCTCGAAGAGTCGTACCGTCATGGATATGACAATGCCATACGTACCTCCACCGCCGCCACTCAGTGCCCAGTAAAGATCGGAATTCTGACTTGGAGTGGCGATAACGTGCTCTCCCAAGGCGGTGATTACCTCCCATTCCAGAAAATTTCTGCTCCCAGACCGTATAGTTCTGTTAGAAGGGAGTGGCCACCACCTTGGGTAAACCCACCGACGAAACCGACGGCTGGGCAAGTCCAGACGACGAGACGGTAGCCGTGCTCTAAAGCAAATTTGGTCCCGTCACCCCCTCTGATACCTGCTCCTGCCTTGAGAGCAGGACCACGGTAGTAAGAGGAGTTGTAAGTCGGTATGATGTCCTGGTAAACAAGATTGTGGGTCCACAAAGATAGAGCCCCTTTGCCGGTACTCTTCCCGTAGTACCCTAGGTTAGTTATAATAAATGAATTTCAGCTAAGTAGGACAAGTAGTAAACGTGGCATTTCAAGTACAAACCTACTCATGTCCAGAGTCTTTTATCAAGCGGCGTATGTTATGCTCCTGTGCGAACTTCAGGCACGCCCTGATATCATCCACGTTAGCAACGTTGATGAAGTAGCTAGCATAATTAGTTGCCAAGTTCGCAAGATTTCGATTGTGCCGTGAATGGGACGCAAGTCTGGTTTTGGGACCAGGGATGCAATAATTATCTCAGCTTGGAGAGGAGTCCTGGAGTTCAGCGTAAACTTTTCATCAATTTCAATGAATCGAGACGGTACTCGATGTTGAGGAGAGAGCCGAACTTACATTACGCCTGGCTCATCCCACTGCTCAGCAAGAGTGGAGCATTCGGCTTGTCAATAAGTCGCGCGAAGGCACACATGGGCTATGGGACTTGTTTGGATCAGCCTTCCGCTCACTATAGAGTGAAGGTCTTGCCATGCAGAGGAAGACGGCCAGTCCTTGTCTCCAGGAATGTTCCTGCACAATGGCATTGATTGACAGCGTTGCAAGTAGGGCGCCGGAAAGAATTGAGTACAACATTGTGTTGATGGCAGAACTTATTTTAGATCCCTTACGCGTTCCATGTGAAGAAGTAACGGGCAATGGTGGGACAAGACTTCATGCTGAGGCATTCGTGAGTATAATTAAATATACACATATTTCAAAAGCCCGAATTGGTGACTTGTGAATCCCACGGATGCCCTTTCTCCGAAGTTCTCGGCGCCTTTTATTCAGCCCCCATGCCTCCTAAGTTTGTTCCTAAAGGATGAGTGTCATCTCAGGACTTATATCGTTGACTCGGTCCGAGTTGACCCCTGTTGAAGAATGGGGGCTTTGCGCCGATGCTGACCTACCCTCAGGCTCACCACTAGTTATATTAAATCTGATAACTAAATATTTACATTTTTCTCCATATTTTCTCTGTTATTCCCCATCAATCCCATCGAACCTATCACCCTTTCTGTTTGTGACCTCCGTACGTTTAATCCATCAAGGAGTGTTCAGTTGTATTTTGAAGGGGGATTATCGTAGCTATGTAGAGTACATACATGGCCCATTGTCATCCACACCCCATGCACCCCTGCTTATAACGACTATGCTTTTGCGATTTTGAAGAGAAAGTTGATTTGGTCATCCAGAACTTTGGTGGAATCCTTTCCGCTCAGAATATTCATGTGACCCTTATTGGGGACAAGCAAGAGCTGTTTCGGCTCGTGGAGAACATCGAATATCAAAGATTTTTGCAGCTCGACAGGTGAAATGACATCTGTTCCAGCTGTGACGATCATGGTTGGTGTCGGTGTGACGAAAGGCATCAATGCAAAAGGCTGAAAGGCGGCGATGTGGTAGTAGCTGCTCAGAGTGGTCTTGGGAACAAAATTCGGCTCGATTTCCGCGGCACGAGATATCATGCTGAAGACATCCTCGTCTTTGAACCCCGTTCCAAACCCGGCCGGACTTTCGCCTTGCTCGGTCAACATTGGAATATATACCGGTTGGTTGCCGGCTAGTTGAGATTCTCGGTCTTTCATAGCCTTGGCTAACACTTTGGACCATTTGGAGAATTGCCAGATGGTTAAGGGAGAAACAGCAATCACGGCACCCACTCGCTTGTCCAGAGCTGCAGCACACAACGCGATTGTCCCGCTGTATGAGTACCCCCAGAAGGCTATTTGTTTGTGGTCCACCCGGGGATGGGCCTTGAGGAATGTCAGGGCGTCGTGGTAGTCCTCTATATTGCGAGTGGGTTGCACTTCGTTTCGAGGCATACCATCACTCGACCCGATGGACCTTGGATCATAGCTGAGAACTGTAAAGCCTGCGGCATGAAAGTACTCGGCAACCTCGGCCACTATCATTTCCTTGGTCATGTTGAACTAAATCAGCTGTCAGCAGTTTATTCTTATCTCTTGTTTCCCTTCTCGGAGATCACGTACTCCTGGTGTCATGATGATGGCCGGGCCCCTATTCGCTGCCGGGAAAAGCCATCCTCGGAGTGTGAGTCCGTCCCTTGTCATAAAACCGACGTCCTCGCGACCTTCCATGATGCGACGACTTGGTAGTCTGTCAGGTGATAATGGGTTGCCGTTGGAATTACACTAACAGATCAAATCTGTGGTGTTCGTCGTTAGATGAGAAGACTGCAGGTAATCAGGCCAATGTCTGATACCTATATCCAAAGACCAATGTGCGCTGTTCAGATGGATGAATCAGATGTCTGTGGCCAAGCCCGGTATAAGTAGAAAATTGGCCAATATACGAGGACAAAGCTACTCGGACTTAAGTGACTTGTGCACCAAATCACACGTGTGCATGGAGACTGCTTCATGCACTCGGACGCAAGGGTATACGCTTGACACATTCACAGGTTACCCAGGCTAGATCTTTTTCAACCTTCAAAGGGGAGATCTAGCGACCGCGCCTAGGGGTGAGACGCGTAATCCATCACTTGTCCGAAGTCCCACCCGCTGCGTGGCCCAGAAATGCCACAGAGAATGTCTTGTTGCGGAACCAAGAACAACAGCTCCAGGTTTCGCCAATTCCAGCTTACGTCGATGCAAGTAATCTACTGCTTCCGGCCCTTTTTCTGAGCCGCACCATGCAAGGCAGGCTGCCTACGTTGGGAGGTCACCAAGGTAGCCTTTAGTGAAGTTGAATATTCAGGCGGTGTGATTGGGCTCAGCTCACGTATTGATGTAAGTATACCCATCCCGGGGGTCCAAACGTTAATCCTCGATACTTTTCGCATTGGAAGATCATGGCCCACCGGTCGCTTTTCTCGCAGTTTCTTTGGCGAGAAACACACGGTGGAGAAGTAGATCATTAACCTTTGAACCCCTGGGATAGGTGTAAGATGGTTCATTGGTCGCAGGTAATCAGTTGATTATGCAAGTAAGCAAATGCATATAATCTGACACCTGCAACCCACCAACTTTACAAGCACCATCAAGTCAGCTACTGGCGTGCTTCTTGGGCACTGTAGATCAATTAGCTATACTACACAGTGAGCTGCAAGTGCACCTGTGGCTTGTAGGAGAGAACAGCAAACAAACTCTGAACGACATGGAGGGCTGCGCATCGTGGTGTCGGTCGGCTCGTGAAAGTTAGATCAACACGAACAAATGATAAGAAGTTATGCTATTCAATGAAAAGCTGCAACAGGGGTTGATGGACGTTGCAGGGTTAGGTAGGAAGGAGATAACATGACTGTGTACACTTGATGCCCAGGTGGTGATCCATGACTGCTTCACTAGTTTGAAGAAATTCGGTATATAGAAGCACAACGACTGGAAGACAATCAAGCGTTCAAAACCGTTTCGACCTTCGCAAAGGACACCAGAGCAACTTTGGGCATCTTCCAAATCATACACGTTGACTAAAGCACAATATAAACTATTTTGTTTCTTCTTGAAGCCATGGCATCCGATACCCTGTCCGGCCAGGCGAGCCGGGTGTATTCAGATATCACGAGCGGGACATGTAGTCCGGATGATCTCGACTCCCCAATGGACATGTCTGTTGATCATGCCTATGGTCGTGTCCAAGTGCCCATTGCCGTTCTTGGTATGGGTTGCCGTCTGCCTGGCCACAACAGCTCACCCACCACACTTTGGGACTTTCTCCAGAATGGTGGAGTTGCCAGTAACGACCCTCCACCATCTCGATTCAACCTAGGTGGACATTACGACAAGTCAGGAAGACCACGGACTATGAAGTCCCCTGGCGGGATGTTCGCCGAAGATGTGGATCCAGCTGTTTTTGACGGCCAGTTCTTCAATATCAGTCGAGCAGACTGCATCGCCATGGAGCCGCAACAGCGTCAACTGCTGGAGGTTTCGTACGAGTGTCTAGAAAATGCCGGAATACCGCTAGAAAAAGTGAGCGGCACCAAGACGGGTGTCATTGTGGGCACAAATTTCAATGGTAATTAGGCGTTGTTTTCCCATGGGTCTACCCACGATTGGCCAAGTCTTTCCCACTAATTGATGCTTGCACTCTACAGACTATGCGGCGATCCAAAACCGTGATCCTGAGGATCGAGCAGACTCGATAACCATCGGCCTAGCTTCGTCCATTCTCAGCAACAGGATGAGCCATTTTCTCGATGTGCATGGGCCGAGGTGAGTACAACATACGAGCAATTCCTGGTATGTTGAGGAGACCGCTGACAACACTTCGACGCCAACAGCATGACGATTGATACTGCTTGTTCAGCTAGTCTTGTCGCAGTGGATGTAGCCTGTCGCTATCTGGACAGCTTTCAAGCCGATGCTATGCTTGTCGGAGGGACTAATATGTGGCTAAGTCCTGAACACAACGAGGAGATCGGAATGATGAACATGACGCAGTCTGCCTCTGGCAAATGCCACAGTTTCAGTGCTAATGCTGACGGCTATGTCAAAGCCGAAGGCTTCAATGTCGTTTACTTGAAGCGCCTCGACGATGCTCTTCGCGACGGTGATCCTATTCGAGCCGTTATCCGCGGAACAGCAGCGAGTGCATCGGGTCGTACCGCCGGTATTGCTAACCCAAGCCCGGATGCTCAGGCCCTAACTATTCGGGCAGCATACCAGAACGCGGGAATCACAGACTTCAAGGCCACCTCATTCCTGGAGTGCCACGGGACTGGCACGCTCGCTGGAGATCCTGTCGAAGTGAAAGGCGCGGCACAAGTATTTGCTGCTGACCGTGAAGAAGGCCAGGAACTGATCATCGGCTCTGTCAAGAGTAACATTGGGCATGTAAGTGTATTCCCCCTTCATCCAGATCCATGTTCGAGCGCGGTTTAAGAGCGGAGCCTCGTACATATCTAGCATGCAACTGTGGACCATTGCTGACTTTGCTATAGTCTGAAGCTGCTGCAGGCCTCTCTGGCCTGATAAAGGCCATTCTGGCGGTAGAGCGTGGAGTCATTCCTGGAACTCCGCTCTTTGTGTCCCCCAATCCGAATATTGATTGGTCGGGCTGCCGAGTGAAAGCATCGCGAACATCTCTTCAATGGCCAAAGATGCCCGCAGGAAGTCTGAGGCGCGCGAGTGTTAACTCGTTCGGGTTTGGAGGCGCGAATGCTCACGCTGTCCTTGAGCAAGCACAGTTCTCTCGCCACGTCTCGTCTTACAACACCCAAGTCAGTGATGACTTCTTCGATAGCGATGATGACGACTATATGGACGGAGTGAGCCAGGACACGCCTTCAGAGACACTACCGACGGTGCTTGTGTTCTCCGCTAATGACCAGACGTCGTTGAAAGGCTATGTGAAAGCCCTGTCTGCACACCTGATCAATCCTGCAGTCTCGGTCAAGCTTGAAGACCTGGCCTATACACTCTCGGAAAGGCGAAGCAGACACTACTACCGCGCCTTCAGCATCGTTCACACAAAGAAGTCATCCAGGGTCACAATTGATGACAAGACACTTGTAACAGGCAAGCAATCTTCATTGCCTCCAAGAATTGGGTTCGTGTTCACCGGTCAGGGGGCCCAGTGGTCTCAAATGGGATTAGATCTCATAAAGACTGAGCCACTGGCTGAGAAAGTCATCAAGGGCCTGGACGAAGTTCTTCAGACACTTCCTGAACCGCCAAGTTGGTCGCTTCTGGAAGAATTGACCCAAGCTCGAAGCGCGGACAGGCTGCGCCAGCCTGAATTTTCGCAACCACTCGTCACTGCCCTTCAGCTTGCACTCGTTGAGGTGCTCAGGTATTGGCGCATCAAACCTGTTGCAGTTGTTGGCCACTCGTCAGGCGAGATCGCCGCGGCTGCAGCTGCAGGTCTGATCACATTCCCAGACGCTATCAAGGCGGCCTACTACCGTGGTCAGGCAGCTAAACAGGTCGGAGCTCCAGCCAATCCAGTCGGCATGCTGGCTGTCGGAGTTGGCTCTGATGCGGTTGAAGGGTATCTCCAGACAGCAGGGGGAAAGGTCCAGATTGCCTGCTATAACAGCCCAAACAGCCTCACCTTATCCGGACCAATCTCGGCTCTCGAGAAGCTTCGAGATGAGCTGCAACATGACGGGCACTTCGCCCGTCTACTTCAAGTGGACCTTGCATACCATTCACAATACATGAAAGAGATTGGTGAAACATACGAGAGTCTGCTGTTATCGGACAGCACGTTCCACAAGTCCGAGAACAAAAGTACACCTGCTGCACGCATGTTCAGCTCTGTCACGGGAAGCTCAATGCCAGATCATTATAATCTGGACGAGCTGTACTGGAAGTCAAACATGGTTTCTCCGGTTCTGTTCATGCAAGCAGCGTCAGAGATGCTGCGTGACCCCAAGAACGGTGCCGACTTTTTGATCGAAATCGGTCCCAGTAACGCCCTTTCAGGACCTATTGCACAGATCAAGAAGAGTCTGGTTGGGATCTCCAAGACAGAAGCTCCATACACTGCAACTCTACAGCGTGGTGCTGGCTCAACCACTGCTCTGTATAACATGGCAGGCCAGCTGTACCTCGCCGGAGGCTCTCTCGACCTGGCCAGGGTCAATCGTGTCAGCCAGACCCGTGGGAGCATGGCTCCCAGTGTCATTGTGGATCTTCCCAACTACTCGTGGAACCATTCCACGCGATATTGGCATGAAACCCAAGCCAGCAAGGACTGGCGATTCAAGAAGTTCATTATCCATGACATTCTTGGGTCAAAGGTGAATGGCATTACCTGGCAGGCCCCGGTATTTAAGAAGGTTTTGAAGCTGGATGACGTGCCATGGCTCCGCGATCATAAGCTCGGCAATCAGGTCGTGTTCCCAGCTGCGGCCTACATTGCACAGGCTGTAGAGGCCATCTATCAGACTGCAATGGTGACGCAGTGGAAGGAGGTGGAGCCAGCTCGTTACAGATATAGGCTACGGGATATCAAGCTCCATCGCGCGCTGGTACTGGAAGAGAATACCGAGACGAGAATCACCCTTTCACTGAACCCTGTTCAGGGAGGGTCTACTCGGACCTGGTATGAATTTACTATACGCTCGGTCCAGGACGAGAATCAACAAGAGCATAGTACTGGATTCGTCTGTGTCGAGTCTGACTATCAGGATGAGACTGCGCCGGCCGGGAGTTTGGGACCCCTGAAACTTGCAACACCAGGTCGCGTCTGGTACAAAGCATTGGCAGACGCAGGATACAACTTTGGACCGTGCTTTCAGAAGCACCTTCAGACCGAGATGGACATGGGAAAGAGGACCAGCAGGTCGACCGTCAACCTCGAGCCTCCTCCATCCGGCTCACACTCCCAATCTAGCTATCCCATCCACCCAGCAGTCATGGACGCCTGCCTCCAGACAGGATCCCCACCTCTCTGGAGGGGCGATCCTTCTGAGGCCAACGCTGTATTGGTTCCAAGAATAATCGATAGCTTGGTCATCGCAGGCCGCCCGAGCATGCCCGTCGAGGGTATCACACTCTCTTCGGCTACATTCTTGGGCGTAGGCAACACGGAGAAGGCACGCAATTATGCCACTAATGTCGACCTTTATGATCCCAAAGATGGTACTTTGCTTTTTGAGATGAAGGGCCTCGCGTCAGCGGAAATTGAGACAAGTGAGGACGATGGTCCGGGACACGCCTTCAGCCGGCCCATTTGGGCGGCCGACATTGACTTATTGATGACAGGAGGGACCACTTCCATTCATAAGGCCCCCGAGAAGATGCATATGAACGCACAAGAGGTCATTGATCTGATGATCCACAAGAAACCTGCGCTCAAAGTGCTAGAGGTGAACATGGGCAGCAATGATACGTCCAGTCTCTGGTTACAGCATGAGGGTCAGCCGACGTCGAATCCCCGAGCCACTGCTCACTACTATCTGGCACTATCAGAGCCCAAGTCTCTAGTTGATGCCCAGAGGCAGCACTCCGACCAGGGTACGGGGATCCAATTCCTTCTCTTGGATGCTGCCAAACCCGGGGTAGTCGCCCCTGGCATCAAATTTGATCTGGTCATAGTGAAAAAGCCCTCAACGCCAATTCAAATCGACGGTGGCGAAGAGGTACTTCTCAAGAATCTTGCATTGTCACTTCGCGACAAAGGTTTCATCATGGCCGCAGGATTCGCTGAGACCAGCTTCAGTCATCTGGGCAAGGCCATTCCCTTGACACTGCCCGGAGATCATATCTACCTCTGCCAGTTCCACGCATCTGGAAATGATGAAGCCAGCAGAGAAGGACAGCGGCCAACCATATGTCAGGTCAGCCTCACAGATGTGATGTCTCAAGCGTCGAAAGACGTAGCCGAGTTGCTTGACGCTGTCAATGAATCAGGATGGACGGTGAAGAAATGTGTTGATCCAATTCAAGACATACAGTCCAATGAGCAAGTCGTCGTTGTGCTCGACGAGGTCTTCACGCCCGTTATGAACCGGCTTAATGAAGAACAGTGGAAGATCCTCAAACATTTCATCCAGCTCAGGTGTCGCCTGCTATGGGTCACCTCAGGCGGTCACCTCAATGTGACCAATCCTGATCATGCGGCGGCGGCTGGCTTCTTGCGCACAATTCGCTCCGAGGAGCAACTGCGCGTCATGACTCTTGACATAGAGGATTCGCGTGGGAAGGCCTCCTTGGATGCTATTGCATCGTGTCTCGACCGGATTTGCGCGGCTGAGCCGAACAGTTCCGCGGAGAGTGAGAAAGTACCTTTGGATTTCGAATACGTCGAGCGCGGCGGTGTCGTTCATATCAACCGTCTGGTTCCCGATGCAGAACTCAACGCGTTGCAAAGTGACGACTCGAGCAGCCACAAGACAGATGTTCTGGATTTGCGCGAGTGCGAGACGATGGTTCAACTGCAATGCGAGAGGCTTGGAAATCTTGATGCCCTTCACTTTGTTGAAGCAACACCAGAACCCACTTCTTTGAAGGACGGGTGGTTGGAGGTAGAGATTCACGCGGCCGGCCTGAACTACAAAGACGTCGTGGTTGCCATGGGCCTGGTTCCCGGAGACGAGACAGCTATGGGCCATGAGGCTGCCGGGATAATCACGAAGGTCACACCTGGTGTGGCCGAATCTGGTTCCGATCTCCAGGTAGGCCAACGTGTCGTTGTGTTCGGGAAGGGTTGCTTTGCAAACCGTCTGGAAACAACTCCTGCAAGAGTTCATAGGATCCCTGATTCTATGACTTTCGAGCAGGCTGCTACACTGAGCGTGGTCTATCTGACTGCACTTCATTCCTTGTTCGACCTAGCAAGTTTGACAGCGGGCAAGCGCGTGCTCATCCATTCCGCGGCGGGCGGCGTAGGAATAGCGGCCATCCAACTGGCTAAGTATGCTGGTGCTGAGGTGAGTTCTCCCCTAGAAAGGCTGTTTGGGTACACAGATAGGCTGACCTCACAGATTTTTGCGACTGTTGGGACGGAAGAAAAGCGGGAATTCCTCAAGTCAAACTTCGGCCTTAGCGACGCTCGAATATTCCATTCCAGGAACACAGACTTTGCGAAGCAGATATTGAGCGTTACTCAAGGTTATGGTGTCGATGTCGTCCTCAACTCTTTGACAGGTGACATGTTGGACGAATCCTTCCGCATCCTTGCAGATGGTGGCATCATGGTGGAAATTGGCAAAAGAGACATTCTCGACCGCAACAAACTTCCAATGGCGCCTTTTGATCGCAATATCTCCTTCAGGGCGGTCGATCTGTCACCAGAGCGAGCACCTGACGCACTCGTCTCGCGACTTATGACCACGCTATTTGAACTTGTGGAAGGTCAACACATAACACCAATTGACCCAATGCACCGGTATTCATGGACGGACATTCCATCGGCCATCCGTTTCTTGCGAGCGGGTAAACATATCGGTAAGGTAGTCCTCTCGGACCAGCCTGGCCAGAAGATCGAGGTGCCGGTAAGTCTGACTCCAACCAAAGGCATCAACAACTTGCCTTACATTCAAATATCACAAGATATGTAGACTGACTTGGGACATATTGAAGGTCCGGAGGGCCTCAAAGAAGCTTCATACGCATGACGCCAGATCTTATCTCATCGTAGGCGGTCTGCGAGGGCTCTGCGGGTCTCTTTGCATTTATCTCGCGAAAAACGGGGTGAAGAACCTTGCTGTGTTGTCACGTAGTGGGCACACAGATGAGAAGTCTCAGGCTGTTATCAAGCAAGTCAAGGCCCTGGGAGCCCACATCGATCTTCTCATCGGCGATGTCACCATCAGGGATGACGTTGAGAGGGCTTTCAGTAGCACCCGATTTTCAGTCGCGGGTATAATCCAAGGAGCAATGGTTCTTAGGGTAAGTCGGGTGCTGTCGTCCTCTGAGGGCATGGGAGAGCTTTCAACTGACAAGATACTCAGGATCGCCCCTTCGATTCAATGACTCTCAGCGAATATCACGAGGCTGTCCAATGCAAGATTCAAGGCACGTGGAATCTCCACAATGTAGCCGAGGGTCTCGGGGTACAACTGGATTTCTTCACTATGCTATCCAGCATCTCAGGTGTCATTGGTAACCGTGGCCAAGCCAACTATGCGGCCGCTAATGTGTTCATGGATTCCTTTGCGGACTTCCGCCGACAGCGTGGTCAGGCGGCTTGCTCAATTGACTTGGGCGTAATCGAAGACGCAGGAGTCATCGCAGAGAATACCGACTTCCAGGCCCAACACTTTGACTCACGCTCGTTCAAGGGAATCAACGACAGGTCACTACGCAGGATCTTGTATCTTTCCATCCTCCAACAGCAGGGGTACCTTCGAGGTCCTCAGACACAAATCGTCACTGGCCTTGTCGATCCACAACCACCGGGGTCTGCACTCGAGCAAGATGCTCGTTTCTTACCCTATTTCACCAAGAAAGGCAGAACAGATCTGGGAGGTACGAATACCGCCACCTCTGGCGGCAACGCCGAAGTGGAGACGCTGCTGCTCATGCTAAAGACCTCTACTTCGGAGCCGGCCGCACGGCTGGCGGCTACGACAGACGTTGTCAACAAAGCCCTGATGCGGATCCTGCGACTATCAGAACCCATGGATCCTGGTCGTCCATTTTCAGTCTTCGGTGTGGACTCACTCAGTGCAGTCGAGGTGCGGAACTGGGTTCGCGGCGAGCTTGGTGCAATGGTAACAACGCTGGATATCCTGAATGCCTCGTCACTTACAGCGTTCTGCCAGAAGATCATGGATAAGATTGGAGCGAGTAGCAAGGAGTAGATCAGAGTATCGCCGGAGTTAACCTGTTCTTTCTCTTGTTGCGTAACAAGGTATTCACTTGGTTAGAGAGCCCCGTATAGGTTGGCGATGGAAAAGTAAGCTCGGGCATGGGGTGGGTTGAGGAAAGATATCAACACTTGAGGTCGAGCGTTCTCAACGTACACGAATTCAGCTGTCAGCGCAATAATAACGACGATAGTGAGCGACCTTCATGGTGTCAGTTCCGGCGAGTAGGCTATACAATTCACAGCACACAACTCTGAAAGTCACCTGTCATCTTCTAATAATTGACTCTATATTGTTGCCGAACACACCTGTAGTCAAAGATCAGGCAGCGCACTCTCTATCCAGACGTCCTGCTGCAATTCTGGTTCAGTGCAAATGCAGAAATGTCAACGTCCGTTTGCTCGCCACACATAAGCTGGCTCATGAGGCGTCCGCTACCCATACCCAGGGTCAACCCATACGAACCGTGACCCCAACAAATGAATACTCCACTTGGGAATCTCGCAGATTGGCTCTTGTCGTTTGTTGAAGTACTCGTGAAGTCTGATGAGGAAACCTCTGAAATGATAGGGAGTCCAGATACCGTCGCCGGTCGAAACGCTCGACCTCTCCCCAGAAGCTGGATCCTGTCTGCGTGCTTCTCGACGCAGCCGCATCTCCAATTCAGCCATCTTCGAGCAGAACCACTTAGTTCTTCGACCAGCCGTTGCTCTGGTTCATCTGATAGGCCAGGTGACGGGAGTGCAGCAGTAAAGTTCCTTCGTCCGCAGGCCCAGACAGTTCCGTCATCGCGGCCAGCAAATTCCAGTTTCTCACCGACGACATTGGCAAGAGACACGAATGCTGTACTGTCTTGTGTTGTTGGACATGGATTCTTGAATAGGATCCAGTCCCCAGCGTTGGTTGTCCACTGCAGTCGGATTGGTGAAGAAGGGAACAGCATCTCGTATACAGTCGGGGTCCATGGCCCGCAAGCCAGGAGTACCTGCTTGCAGCCAATGCGTATCGAAGTCTGGTCTTTTCTCCTGCAAGTCACGGCTTGTACTTTGCTCTCAGCTGACAAGCTGATGTCGACTAATTCCAGCCTAGTCTCGATGTCTACACCCATTCCAAGGCATTGACTGGTAAGCCATTCACCGATCCCGATTGGGTTCCTGCAGAGCCATTAATATTAGATTTGAGTCAGTTAGTTTGTACTAGCACTTACACCGTAGCAGTATCCGCCCCAAGAACGTTGGTGTCGACATCCCAAGAAGATTCTTTTTGCATCCAATCTGGAAGCTTGTCGAGCCCTTGACCATTGCCTGGACCTACCCCAAAGGAGGACTGAGCTCTATAGCCAGTGGACACCCTGAAGTCTGCATTCGCAGCCTCAGTATTCCAGAGGTCAAACGAATATTTGCCGAGAGGAAGAAGTGGTTGGGTTTCTGGCTCTGGGAATCCGTAATGGAAACAACCCGTGCATCTTGACGAGGCGGCTGTGAACACCTCATCGACAACCTCGACAACCTTGATATTGACCTCGATTGAAGAGTCTGAAAGCCGTTTAGCGAGATTGTATGCGGTGCACAAACCGATGACCCCTCCACCAACAATGACAACAAGGTCGTTGTTCTGAAGTCTAGACATTGCAATGTGTTTGTGGGATGGAGCTCGTCTCAAGAGCCTTCCCTTTCCCCTTTCCGCCTTCTTTGAAGCTGAGAGGATGTTTGGGATTGGAAGTTAGCCCTGCAATGATCCAAAATGCATATTTCCTCTGAGTGCTAAGTACTTACCTTGAGGGTCCCACGCGATCTGGTACTTGATTCCACAGTCCCTTGACCGTGCATAGCCCTAACCCTGCAGGTCATCGAATGAACCCCCTGCAATTTACTCACTGAGTACTTACTTATGCTAAATGCTTCCCAGGGTTAGTACTGTGTAAGACTGTAGGGATGCTTGTGCAAGCGTTCAAGGGTCAAGGCTACATATGTGTGAGAGAGAGGGAGAAGTGGTTGTCTCATCTGCTGGGAACTTCTAGTCATAATCTTATATCAAGTGGCATGAAAAATGAGGCAACCTTAAGTATTGTACCAGTAAAAACTTAAAAAGGGTAAGGCATCCATGCCCAGGTGTGGCCAACTGAAGCAACCAAGACAGCAGACAAAGCGAAATAACGATCACAGTGATGCCACAGTAAGTATCAGGCCTGCGGGGTGATTTCAATGTTAACATCAGGGCCCAGGAAGCCCTTAGAGTTTTGCCCTGATATATTGACCGTCTGTAGGGTGAGTGCAACTCAGTTCTATAGCTATGAACTCTGGGCTTGAAGGTAAGGGACTTGATTATTTAATGAGCACGCAAACCCAGATATCATGGGCTGCCCTAGTAGAATTTTGTAATTTGATTTTTTTTTCTCTTCTTCTTCTTCTTTTTTTTTTTTTTTGTGGAAGTTTGACTCAATTTCATGCCATGTTATACTGTACTTGGAAACTGGGTTATTGGCTGCCTTTGAAGTTGGTATTCTGTCTTACAACAAGCCCAAAGCTGAGCTCTTCGTCGTCAAATTGTCAGATTGAATATTTGCTCCGAAAACACCGATAGTAAACTGCTACATACATATGGGCCGCAGGAACTTAGGAAAGAGAGATAGATCAAAGGGGTTTGAAGAAAGTGGTTCAACTTTCCATATAGGACGGCCCGGATGCATTGCTGTACTATTAGCTGTCAATTTTCTTCCTTACAATATCTGTTCTCTGAATAATAGTTTAATCCCCTTCCAAACAACAAAGATACCATACCATGCCTAACCATGACGGCCGTAACATTGAATGGCCTGGCTAAGCAAAGGCCCCCTTCGCATAGACTCACTGAGCCACCCCCTCAGAATCACCCCCTCCCTCCGTGGACTTCGAGGCGGCAGCAGCGTCAGGATCAATCAAGGCCAGCGCATCCTTCAACTTGTCAAAGACACAATACGACCTCGCCGCTTCAATAGTGTCGACCAGGGACGCCACCCACTCGCCCCGATCCAGCACCCTCAGCCTCCGCCTCTGGCCCTCACTCAGCTTCTCGACTGCCCAGAGGAACACATCATCATACTCAAACCCCCACTTCCGGCACTCACACCCGATCCGGCCATTAGTGCTCACCACAGCGTCGATAATCGCACTCATGACCGTCAGCACGTGCACCCGGTTCCCAAACGACCGGCACCCCTTCGGCTTCTCCAGGTACCCCAGCAGCCTCTTCAGAGTCTTCTCAATGCGTATCGCGATGTCCGCGCCAAGGGTACGCATGCGCACGTCGCTCAGGGCGTCCCACTTGCCGTACCAGTCCAGGTCGTGCTCGACCTTGGCCAGCAGGCCGCCGTAGTCCACAGCCTTCTCCTTCGGCTCGACCTCATACCCGTCGCCCTGCGCCGTCACCCACGCCAGGTCCTCGGCCGTGCAGTCCACCGTCGATCCGTCCTCCATCGTGTCGGTGCGGTCCACGCCCGAGATGCACAGATCGGGCGGATCGAGGGAGGGCATCGGGCACTTGAGCCGCTCGTACGGCCATCCGTGCGCCGCGGCCTGTATGCATTCGCATTCTGGCTTGTTGGCGGCCTGTCTCTTGCGGCCCTTCTTGGGGCCGGGCTTCTTGCGGCGTTTGGTGGTGGTGGACTTGGTAATGCGTGCGGTATCTGGGAAGAGGAGGGAGGAATCGCGGTAGCGGGGTGGGAGTTGCGAGCGGACATACTCTTCCATGAAATCAGGAGAGGATCGGCCTGCCATTGCTGTGATAAATCGTGACATGGTGAAGAGCAATGGTGAGAAACACGAGGCCGTGTCAAGGAATGTTCAAAGTGTGGTTTGATGTTGATATAACTAATGAATAGGCCAGGGAGCATTGAAGTGAACGCGTCGAACGCGACCGCGCCCGAGACATCCCAGCACTGACTAAAAATTATATGTGGATTGGCCAGGTACACACACACATAAGCAAAAGCAAAATAAACACAAACTTCTTTTGAACTCGCATATAACTGCAAATGAAACTTCGAACAGCTCAGCAATGTCCAATTTTTGATACTCAGAATCTAACAAAAATGCCCCAAGCCTCCCGTACCTGACCGCCCCATATTTCACGCCCGAACGCCGCAGAGGATATCTCTCACGCCAAAGATGAGAATGAAAGATGCATATCATACATGAATTACCATAGCCGGTAGAACGCCGCCGCGACGAGCGGACCGTTTAGGCATCATGCTTCTTCTTCTTCTTCTTGGGCTTCTCTCCGTCGTCATCAGCCTTGCGCTTCTTGCCCGAATCGGAGTCACCCTTCTCCTCGGCCTTCTTGGCCTTCTTGAGGTCCTTCTTGGAGAGAACCTTGGGTGTGCCATCCTCGGCGAGCTCGACATCTCCACGCTCGAACTTTCTCTTGAACTTGGACACTGAAATGCCGGCCGCCTCAGCGTACTTCTCGTAGTCGGCCTCTGACAGCTCCTTCTTGGCGCCTGCGATGGAAATCTTGTTAGCAGATGTTTCGAAACTAGCAACCGAGATAGGTAAAGTGGGAGCATACCATTTTGGGCGGGAGCATCCACCATCGTCAAGTCCTCAACTTCCTCGACAAGGGTCTTCTCCTTCTTGGACTTCTTCTCTTTCTTGTCCTTCTTCTCCTTCTTCTCTGATGACTCAGCGGCAACAGGCTCGGCTGCGACAGGCTCCTCAACGAGACCGTCAGCATCGACGTTGTACTTCTTGGCCTCCTTCAGGTCCCACTTGGATGGCTGAGCGGCAGCCTGTCCGTTGGGGCCAACGGAAACACCCTTGGCGACAAGGGGCTTGCCCTCCAGTCGGCGCAGGTTGTTCTCAACCTTAGCACGGGCAGCGACACCAAGCGCAGATCGCTCATCCTCATCAACGTCGTTGCCATCCTCATCGACCCACTCGCTCAGAGCATCGGCACGGACACCAAGAGCAGTCTTGGCGGCCAGCTGACGGGCAATCTTACCCTTGTTCTTGCCAGTTGCTTGGCCGACGAGGGAAGAGTGGTAGATGAGACCATACTTGGGGGTGGCGTGCTTGGTCTTCAGCGCTCGGAAGAGGGCCTTCTCGGCACCGAGGATCTGGATGGTGGAACCGGCACTCTTGGCCAAGCTCATCAGGGAGCCGGCGTGAGCGATGAGTCGTGCACCGACAAGGGTACCGACGAGCTCGGCCAGGTTGGGGGCAATGGCCTTCATTCTGGTCTCGAGGTAGCTGGACAGCTGTTGGCGAACCTCGGTGTATCGGACGACGTGGTCAGCCAGCATCGTGATGTTCAGGAGATCCTCCTCAGAAATCTCGGTACCCATGCTGACCTCGGCAGCGGCCTTGACAGCGGTCTCAATCTCCTCAGGAAGAGTGTCGGAAAGGTCAGTGGTGGCGGTGTTGGTGCGCATGCCAACGGCAAGGATGACTCGCGCGTAGGCAAGGTTGTCGTTCAGGATCTTTCCAAGCTCGGGGAAGTGCCATCCGTACCATTCCTTCACCCTCATGGCGTACGTGTTGAGCTCCTTGTCCAGGTCGTCGAGCAGGTTGATTGCCTGAACAATCATGACGTCCACCTTGTCGGGAGAGAATCGCAGCTTGTGTCGAGACAGCGAGTGGGACAGACCCAGGGCAAGGCTTCGAAGGTTCTCGGACTGAAGACCAGGAATGAGGTCGGTAAGATGGGCTCGAATGTTACGGTAAAGTTCGGTGGTAGAGGAGTCGGCGACGGGGGTAATGTTGAATTGAGGAAGCTTGTTGATGGCACTGCCCAATTTGGCGTCGGACACGGCCAGGGAAATCTTCTTCTCATCCTTGATCGATTCCAGCAGCTGCATCAGCATGGGCGTGACCTTGCCCTCGACAAGGCCGGCCACCTCCTCGAGACCAGCGGCGGCACTGTCCCATTTTACGATCTCCTTGAGCTTCAACCTGCAATTTTGTTAGGTCTTCCTCGGCGTGGGGCGAGAAGGAATGGTACGCACTCATTGTTGATCTTCTCGGCGGACTGGAGACGAGAACCGAGGTTATCGCTATCGTCGAGAAGCTTCTTGTCCTTTGCCTTGAACAGGGCGTAACTATTTCGATGTTAGCAAAGGCTCAATGTCGGAATATTGGCTGCATGCGCATAAGGGACAAGACGCTGCAGTCCTCAATTTCAATTTGTTTTCAAGACTTACCCTGCACTCGTTTCCGAGAGAACGAAGAGAGGCATTTTGTCTAACTCAAAAGTGCCCTGCGCGTTCCTAGATATTGCCCTCCGTGTGTGGTGGTGAGGAGCGCAAAGGCGTGGGTGGATTTGGTGTTGAAGTTCGTGAATAGTGCAGCAAGGAAAAAAAGTTGTCGGCCGAATTTTTTTGGTGAAGCTTCCCAGCAATTAATGTGGGGTCGGATTGCAGTCTTGGAATCGAGGCTAACCAAAATGAGCAGTTTTGTGGCCGGCAATTGGTACGTACCGTTTATTGCGCTTGCCGGCCAACCAAAAGCAGGGAACCAACCTTTTGGCGGCTCCTGGCGGCTTGTGCATCAGCAGCGGCAGTAGCAGCAGTAGCAGCAGCAGCAGCATCCTCCAGCGCAGCGCCCGTCGTCACTGATCAAGGCGACTTCAAAAGGTATCTGCAGTTCTATCCATTATTCCCAGCTCTCTCACAACCAACGAGCTCTGTCAACGCTACCATGGAGGGCCTATTCTTCAACGTCAACAACGGGTAAGCTACAACTACAAACACCATGTCCCAAATGCTTGTCTTGCTGACCAGTACACTGCAGCTACCTTGAGGGCATTGTCCGAGGATATCGAAATGGCCTCCTCACTAGCTCCAACTACAGCAACATGACCCAGTGCGAGACGATAGATGGTCAGTTCCCATCATGGTGTTCCTATCAACGCAATGGAAGACTAATTTGACGAATACTGGCAGATCTCAAGCTCCAACTGGGTCCAGCATACGGCGACTTCCTCGCCTCTCTCCCCCCGAATCCTTCCACTTCCTCTCTCGCCGCCAAGGCGACCGACAAGCTGGTATCAGAGTTCCGCTACGTCCGGGCGAACGCAACGGGGTCACTCGCACAGTTTATGGACTTCCTCACATACGGCTACATGATCGACAATGTGGCACTCTTGATTACAGGCACCCTGCACGAGAGGGACACGAGAGAGTTGCTGGACAGATGCCATCCTCTGGGCTGGTTCGAGACCATGCCTGTGCTTTGCGTTGCCACCAACATTGAGGAACTTTATAACAGCGTGCTGATCGAGACGCCCCTGGCACCCTTCTTCAAGGGCAGCCTGAGCCACCAGGACTTGGACGAGTTGAACATTGAAATTGTTCGGAATACCCTGTACAAGAACTACCTGGAGGAGTTCCACACCTTTGTCAACACGCACCCCGATATGGCTGGAACGCCGACGTCAGAAGTCATGTCTGAGATCCTCGAGTTCGAGGCTGACCGGAGAGCTATCAACATCACACTCAACTCCTTCGGCACGGAACTGACCAAGGCGGACCGTAAGAAGCTCTACCCCAACTTTGGCCAGCTGTACCCCGAGGGAACCTTGATGTTGTCGCGTGCCGAGGACTTTGAAGGTGTCAGACTTGCGGTCGATGGCGTGCATGACTACAAGACCTTCTTCGATGCTGCTGGCTTGGGAGGAGGCCCGGCTGGCCCCGGTAATATGGCGGGTGGCTCCAGTTCCGATAACCGGAGCTTGGAGGACATGTTCTACCAGAAGGAGATGGAGATCTCGAAGGAGGCCTTCACGAGGCAGTTCAGCTTTGCTATAGTCTACGCATGGCTGAAGCTGAGGGAACAGGTATGTCCTCGAAGTCTGTTATATTGCAAGTGAATGGACCCCAGCTAACACTCGTACAGGAAATCCGGAACATTACCTGGATTGCCGAGTGCATCGCTCAAAACCAAAAGGAGCGCATCGGCAACTACATCAGCGTATTCTGAGAATGGCACCAGAACCTTGTATTCTCCTGTAGAGCATGAAAGACTTTGACGTCTGTTGCGGTTGATTGATTCGTTAGGCTGGCATACCATGGAAGGCGCAAAAGGGTTACTAAAGCAGGTTGAGTTTGCGTCAAATAGTCTGGTCATTCCCGACTGTATTGTACAGAATTTACATTTCTATGTTCGCGCTGCATATCGAGTCCATCATTACCTGATCTCTATCTGTTGCTTCCAGGTGGCAGGTGTCAGGCCCAGCGTCTCGATCATATGCTCCCACCTACCACTGCCTCTCTCGCTCCTCTCCATGTACTTCAACAGCTTCTGCCTCCTGTGCAGCAACAACCGCAGGTTCTTCTTATTGTGCTTATCTTTGTTTCCCTTCCTGCCTGCCAACATCTTGGCCAACACCCGGATCTTGGCCGTTAATATCGCAATCTGGACCTCCGAGGATCCCGTGTCGGGTCCTCCGCGGATCTTCTCGATCCGCTCCGTCTGGCCCTCCGCCAACGGCTTCTGTCGCACGATCTTGTCGGTCTCGTGTCGCCCGAACGTTTCAACGATGCGACGAATGTTGGCGTGTCGCTTGTCCTTGTTGCTCGCATTCTGCAGCGTTGTGATCCGGCTAAGTGCCTCGACTGCCCGTTTGTGCCGCTCTTCGTGCTCCTTCTCGTGGATCGAATCCAGTCCCTTATCCTGAAGGACACTCTCCCGGCTGGGAAGCGGCTTTGTGAGTTGGTACGACTCTGAGATGGCGGTCTCCAGCTCCTCTTTTGTGAGTTGGTAGTTCAAGACGTGTTGCGATGTAGGTAGCGGGCGTGGTTCCTCAAGTGGGTTTCCATCCTCGTCCTTCCTAACTTCAGAGACTGGCGACTGTCCACCGCTGTCAAAGGACTCGACGAAGGGGGTGATGTGGCCGAATACGGGGTCGCCATATGCTACGTCGCGGTCGACTTTGAGTACGGCCTGTCGCTCGAGGTTACGGTTGCGGCGTTGTTGGGCTTGTTGCCACCGGTATGGATCCTGTTTTTGCCTTCGGAGTTTCTCCTTCTCTTTCTGAGTGAGGGTTGCCTTCTGGATCAGGGGTTGGAAGGAGGGCGCAATAGGCCGGGATGCTGCTGCTGCTGCCGGTCGGAGACATACTGCGTGCGATTGTTGTCAGCCAAAAGCGGTTCAAAGAGTCAGGTGGTATAGTCTCGAGCATATATGGGAAGCTTACATGTCATGAGCCCTTGCGGGCCTGGTATTCTGGGCGGCATATTGGATTGGCCGCGATCATCAACAGCTTCTTCGCCGGGCTGTCATCTGATCGCTGCTATCAAAATTTCTGGAGACGCGGGCGGCTCTTGACGTCCTGAGGCTGCAGGTAGCTTAGCTTGGCCGCTCCGACTCCTTTTGGATTAGCGTATCTCAGCCACAATGTGGCTGAAAAGCGATGCACGGGACTCGTTGTACCTAAGTACCTTTTCTCACCCTAGCGGGGCAGGCAAAAGGTCCACACTTTTTTTCCTCTGGCAAAATCACCTTGCAACTTTCGCACACCAAAGACATCTCCCGTTCGCGAAGTTCTTCATCCACCTCCTGCACCATTGATTTGCGAAACTTCGCGACGACAACGACAACAGAACTTCGTCCACACCAATCGCAGTCATGGCCCCCGCTAACCTCCCCAGCGTTTTCAACGCCACCCAGCAGGACATTGAGATGCTCCTCGCTGCTCAGTGCCACCTCGGTTCCAAGAACTTGCAGGTTCACATGACCCCTTACCTGTGGAAGACCCGGTATGTTTGCTTCACCTACGACGCTCTGTATTTTGGGTGTCGCCGTTTGCCTCACAGAAGGATCTCAATAGCTGACAATGTTTTCAATAGTGCTGATGGTGTCAACGTCCTGAACGTTGGCAAGACCTGGTAAGCACGAACTCTCGTGTGGTGATCGATCCACCTCGAGGCCTCCGCGAGGCGCGAGGTTTTGGAGGCGAGAAAAAAAACACGAAAACACCACAGAAACTAACGTTAGCCGATCTACAGGGAGAAGATTGTCATGGCCGCCCGTATCATCGCTGCCATTGACAACCCCTCCGACGTCTGTGTCATCTCCGCTCGTCCCTACGGTCAGCGTGCCGTCCTCAAGTTCGCCGCCCACACCGGTGCCCAGGCCATCGCTGGTCGTTTCACCCCCGGTTCCTTCACCAACTACATCACCCGTTCGTTCAAGGAGCCCCGTCTGATCATCGTCACCGACCCCCGCACCGATGCCCAGGCCATCAAGGAGGCTTCCTACGTCAACATCCCCGTCATCGCCCTCTGCGACACCGACTCCCCCACCGAGTACGTCGACGTTGCCATCCCCACCAACAACAAGGGTCGCCACGCCATTGGTTGCGTCTGGTGGATGCTGGCCCGTGAGGTCCTGCGTCTCCGTGGAACCATCTACAGCCGCGAGACCCCCTGGGACACCATGGTCGATCTCTACTTCTGTACGTTACACCCCGCCTACGATACTGACTTGGGAGTACATCTAACAGTTTTACTAGACCGTGACCCTGAGGCCGAGGCTGAGGAGAAGGTTGAGGAGGAGAAGCTGCCCGAGGTTGAGGATGTTGGCGCCGCTGCCATCGAGTCCGGCTTCGCTACCGGAGCTGCTGACTGGGAGGCTCCCGCTGCTGGCTTCGCTGGTGCCACCGGTGAGTGGAGCGCGGATCCCGCTGCTGCTGCTCCCGGCTGGGATGCTGCCGCTGCTCCCGCTGCCGCCACCGAGTGGGGTGCCGAGCCTGCTAAGGAGGCCGGTCAGTGGTAGGACCCTGACACGGCCCAACAGGGAACGCACGCCAGCGAGTGGTAAACTAGCACGAGCAATTCTGAGCACGATTGGCACGAATTGATATCTACGTTGGATTGGCATCTCGAAGCAAAGGTCGACCTGTTCTTGCGCCATCAAGGGAAAGAAGCCTGATCTGGATCATGTGTGTGTCTGGTGAAGGAGAAAGCCCGGTGTGCTCAGGTCTAAGGAGTGGACTTGACCGTTATTCCACTTTTGCTCATGGATCGATTCCGGCACATATTCGATGCTGAATTTGGAGTTTAGACGAGTGATGAAGAGAAACCGTAGGAAAATGCGAATCCCTGAAAAAAAGGTCAAAATCCAACACACTGTGCCGACGCTTGGCCATCGTGCTCGTCTTGGTTCATAGTGTATTCGGACAACAGCTGTGTTGGATGAATGGTTGCCAATCCAAGGACGCCAACCCAGGATCGCGACATTGCGTAGTCACCAAAGCCCACTTAAGCCCTTCCAAGCCCGTCCATCAATATGAAGCTTTACCCACGCCAGCTTTTTGCCATGCGGTGCCCAGTCCATCAGTAACTGCCCCAGTACCGTTTCTTCAAGTGAGACACCACCTGTACAGGCTCATATTTTGGCTTCTCCCCCGGTTTGAGGCATGTAGGGATACACTCGATGATCTGATCCCGGCGTCCTTCGTTGAAAAATGCAACGCTGTAGCGGTTCCGGTCGCTCACTGGGGAGATGACTCGGTGCAGAGTTGATGTATACACGTCGTTGGTCCAGCGTTCTGTTCACATCAGCCACACTACATTCAAGGTGATGAACGGCTAGAGTGACAAGGATGCACTACTTACCCATCATGTCACCAATATTCACTACGAATGCATCCTTCACTGGCGTAACTGGGTGCCAGGTCTGCGTTGGTCTGTGGAAGACCTCAAGTCCGCCCACTGCACAATATCAGTCCTAGCATAAGGGAACCTGGGGAGCAAAGAGGGACGGACTTACTGTCATCCTGCAGCAGCAGTGTCATGCCACCAAAGTCGGTATGGGCTCCTACTCCCCTTGTCTTCCCTGCCAGCTCTGGCGTCACCGGGGGATACCTATGTACCCTACAGATGGTCACGGAATTCTCACTCGCAACGAAGTCATCAAACCACTCCTCATCCAGCCCCAGACTCAGCGCCATCAACCTGAACATGGCCTTGCTCAACCCCCTCATCGCCTCAAAGTACTCCCCCAACACCTCCCTCAACCCAGGACACACCTCCTCCGCAGGCCACTGGTTCCGGCCCTGCAGGAACCCCGCCCTTTCCGGATCCCCCTCCCACTCCGCGCCGATGGTGAAGCCCTCCTTCCGGTCCAGGACGCCCGCCTCGAGCATCTGGTCGCCCACGCCCTCGTACCCGCGGAACGCGGGGGAGTGGTCCTTGTGCAGGGAGGATTTCGTAGCCGCGGGCAGGGCGAAGAAGGTCTCCATGGACTGGAAGAGGCGGGTGCGGAGCTCGTGAGGGATGTTGTGGCCTGTGATCTGGAAGAAGCCTGGGCTGCGGGCGGCTTGGTGGATTTGTTGGGTGATGTGTGAGGTGAGGTCTGGGTCCGGGGTGGGGTGCTGTTGCAGGTAGCCTGCTATGTCAATGATGGGGATATTGATAACGGAGCTTAAAGTAGATGATGTGTTGTGTTCGGGCTCGAGGCCATTATGGTCTGCTTTATCTCGGTGAGGCATGTTGAACGAGGTGTTGAGGGATATGCTGATATGGAATTATTTATTTTTTCCTTTTGGTAGCATAAAGGCGATCCTATTTACTCCTCTTCCTCCATGCCAAGTATGAGGTGAGGATTATATGATCACAACGTCTTTCATGTGATGTTCCTTTGGTTATCGACCCCTCCTCGACCACCTGCATCTCGGCTGCCCAGGTGGCTGCCAGTGGCCCTCCTGGGTCATCATATCTCCCGAGGTAGTGCAGAATGGTAGTACTGAGTTATCTCCGGCCAGCTGCAAATCATCGTGGGTGTGGAATATCACATTCAATTAGTTACTTCATATCATCATTTGGGTAGGGCTCGAGGTGACCAAAAGAGATCGATCCTGGTGCCTCCTGAATACCTATGTAGATGGCGAGTGATTAGAGCTTCCAGCTATGTGTTGAGGTGTTTCGTAATTTTTCAATGGAAGATTCAAAGTCGTGGGATTTATTCGCAAACCCCTTGAAACGCACAACGTAGAAAATACTTATTATCTTTCACAGTTTGACAAGAGACATCTGAATTGGAATTCAACTCCTTTGAATTCGTTCCTCCCCTTGATTCTCTTCCCTTTCTTTCAACAATTTGATTTTTACAATTCCATACTTTTTCCTCATCGAACTCTGGGATACATATGGTTCACTAAAGTGAGCGTGCCCGAATATTGCACATGTGGGAATGGTCTTGATACAGCGTCACGGCGTCACCACATGCTTACACCGACGAGATCATATACCCCCAGGCCCAAGCTTCATCTTATTTGTTTTGAGTGTAGTAATGAGGCCAAAGTCCCATACCAAATAGGTGATCAGTATAGTGCGTTTCCTCCCTTATTACCGGTCAACTCCGGTCACAGTTAACCT
>LKEA01000049.1:26156-40231 GCA_003795315.1 Cytospora schulzeri | reverse complement strand
TGATATATTTATGCAGGCTCCAATCCAGCCTGTTCATTACGAGCATCGCTGGGACAGTAACACTTGCAGGCCTGCCCATCCGAGAAGAACCACGGTAGAAGTGCAGCGAGAATGTTCAGAGAGGGGAGGGTAAGTCCATCAACCTCACCTCATAGATTCATAAATATCGCGGAACAGTTCCACCAAGTCCATAGTTGTGTACGCCAAAGACCCTAAACTAGTTGTCCTCGCTCGCTCGTGCATTACCCGAAGCCTGATCCGAGCCACGATCCGATGCTATCACGATATATTTCGTCAAGTACAGGCGAAACGCGGAGCGGATCAGGACGAAAGCCGGAGATACGTTTCTGGATTTAAGTTTCGGAGGGCAAAGAAAACGTGTCCAGATGACCCAGCTTTTGCATGTCACAAGCCAAGATCCATCCAGAAGAGGAAACTCATGCCAGTGGCATTCACCAAGAAACGAGTACATATGGGGGTCTCCTATAATAGATCGGGTCTGACATCTCGAGATCTGGAGATTACCTTGCATATCACATCATGATCTCGACATGTCTGAGAAATATCACCTCCGCTGACGGCTAGCTCTCGCAACTCCATAATGCCAGGTCCGAGATCCGGGGTGGTTCGCTCTTTGCAAATGAAGCGAAAAACGTGTTAGATATCTATATTGGAACGCATCGCCAGTATATAATAAGAGGGGGGTGAATCAATTTTTAGATTCTTGCCTTACAACTCTTACTGCTTACAACTTTTACTGTACTCATAAGTAACACTTGAATTCCGTTCGCGAATCAAATACTCAACCACCAGAACTCGTCCAAGCAATACACTCTACTATCTTCACTCACCTGGTATTCCTATCATCAACATCTCTGCCACTCCAATATGCTGGGAAAGATCGCACTCGAGGAGGCCTATGAAATGGCCGGCATGGAGGCCAAGTCTGAACGTGAAGCAGCCCTGTACATTGAGAAGTCGGACCGCGGGCGCTACATGCGCCAGATCAGTGACATCAACGACGAGCGTGTCAAGCTCGCCGATGAGCACGGAATAGGATATACGATTGTGTCTCTCACAGTGCCCGGCATCCAAGGGATCTGGGACCAGGCCGAAGCTGAGCGTCGCGCCACCGAAGTGAACAACTGGGTTGCCGAGAAGGTCAAGAGCAAGCCGGACAAGCTAGGTGCCTTTGCTTGCCTGTCCATGCACGACCCTGTCCAGGCCGGTCAGGAATTGACCCGTTGTGTCAAGGAGTTGGGTTTCCACGGCGCGCTTCTTTGCGACTTCCAGCACGCCGGCCCCAACGGCGAGACCTACCTGTTCTACGATCAGCCACAATACGACGCCTTCTGGCAGGTCCTTCAGGATCTGGATGTCCCTCTGTACATCCACCCTGCTGCTCCCGCAGATGTCGTCTACGAGAAACTGTATGCTCAGCGGAAGTACCTTATAGGCCCACCATTGTCCTTTGCCAACGCTGTCAACCTGCACCTCATGGGTCTCATCACAAACGGCGTATTCGACCGATTTCCCAGGGCCAAAGTCATTGTCGGTCACTTGGGCGAGCACCTTCCCTTCGACTTCTGGCGGATTAATCACTGGCTGGAGGACGTCAAGAGGCCGATCGCTCAGGAGGAAGGCTATGATAGGTTCTGCAAGAAGACCATTTACGACTACTTCAAGCAGAACATCTGGGTCACGACCAGCGGTCATTTCTCTTCGCACACGCTCAAGTATGTGGTGGACGAGATTGGTGCCGACCGTGTGCTCTTCAGCGTTGACTACCCGTACGAGACGATCGAGACCTGTTCTGCCTGGTGGGATGGCAAGGAAGAGGAGGTCAAGGCTGCTGTTGGTGGAGTGGAGAATTATAAGAGAATTGGGAGGGAGAATGCGAAAGCATTGCTGAAGTTGGGGAAGTACCATGATTCAGAAGCCCCAGTATCCTAAGACAGCGACATAGGCATATCGGCGTTACTGAACCAGAATGTATAAGTCAAATAAAACTTATTTAATACGTGCGTATGCAGCATAATTACCAGATACTATGGCGATACGTGCGGTCCGTGCTACAATAGCAAGATCAACCCATCCTCTCAGCTTACTGCCCTCTTTCCCAGTCTCCCAGTCTCATCTTCGCCCAAGTAAGCATAGGAAGTCGTACGGTCTATATATATGCAGTTATATTGTTGTACCGTTCGATTTGGCTGTGAACACCAGGTCTTGACTAAATTATAGAACGTGGTCGGTTCATATGGGTATCAACACTATTCGCTTTAATACTGAGTCAGACTTCTCGGCTCCCGAAAACTGAATCCGTTTTTGACAATGGCTAGTCCCCCGTGCAGACAAAACGCGATGCCATTATCTGAAGTCTTTGTAGGCAATACTGTGTCATTCGCAGATATGTATTCATTGGGCACGAAGAAGTTCTGGGTGAACCGTCCCTGCGACAAACCTTCCGGGCCGATGCTGCAGAGCCAGGAGTTCTGGTGCAGAAACACGAAACACTTAGTCTGCTCGATAATACCAACGAACTGCTTGCAGTATCTCGAAAGCTTGTCACACATTGGCGACAGTGTCGGTATCTCATCAGGGTAGCCAGGTGATACCACTTTGTTCAAGTCGAACAAAAATAGCGTGGTTGATGATGAGAAGCCTGTTGTGTGACGAATATCGAGTGCTAGGGTCTGCGTGCTGGTACAGATGGCAGCTGATTCGACTTCAACCTCTTCGGATTCGGCCCCGACATCGTATTGTAGCTGGACTTCGTAATCTGAGATCCTCGACGGAAAATCAGGTGCGCTGTATTTGACTATGGTGTGGTCCATCACCAAGTAAAATTGGTCCTTTTGGCTGGGAGCTGCAAGCCACCGCCAGATCTTCCTCTCTTGAGCTGTGAAGTGCAAGGCCCCAACGCAAGAGCCGTCTTCCGTGGAATATACTGTGTCAGAGATTTCCGTTGACACCAGTAGTTGATCGCCGTTTCCGCTGAAAGAAAGTTGAATGGCTTGCACTGGCAACTTTATCTGGAAAGCCAAAGTCTTCTTCTCGAATGTTGAAAGCTGGCCGGTTCCCAGTTTCCATACCTGCAACAGACCGTTAATGTCGCTTGAGGCGAGTAAGTAGTCCTTGCCTATTGTAAGTAGCGTAACACTTGCTGCATGGTCATGGGTGTACAGGTGTGCAACCTGCTTCCCTGTTCTTGTGCTGAAACCGAAGACTTGCCCGTCCTGTTTTCCAACAAAGACGATGGGAAGCGAAGGATGTGAGTATAGTGCGGTAATTTTCGAAGTTCTCTGAACCTCATACTCGGCCTCGATGGGAGGCAGATTGACCGCATCATCGCTGACACTCTGATCCTCCTCATTGTTCTTGCGGACAAGAGTGGCCGGGGCCCATATACGCATCCCTGAGTCGACTATATCTACCACTCCTGACCCATCCGACGTGAAGTTCAGGATTCGGAATGAGGCATATGGAGTTAGGACGTGGTATAAAAGGTTCAACGACTCGAAGTCCCAGATCTGTAGGATGCCGTTGTTGTCGACAGTGGCCAACGTCCTCCCATCTAGCGAACAAGTGGCAGACATGACTCCACTACTGCTTGGTGATTTTCTTTTGCTCACTAGACCACCAGACCAAGTTTCGTACAGCGCCAACTCATGGTCCCTGAAGATAACGAGTAGCAGTTCAACGATCGGATTCGGGTTGAACATCAAGGCTGATACAAGCCTGTTCTCATCGTCCCGTGCCCAACATATCAACTCCCCGCTTGAGACTTCCCACATGCAGACTGTACCCCATCTGTATCCCATTGCAAGCATATCTGAGTCTGGAGAAAGTGTTGCAACATGAGGGGCTTTGGCGTAGGTCGTAATTTTAGCCTCGTCATCTGGGCTTCTGTATGCAAAGGTCTGGTCTTCGAGTAGCGCTCCGGTCGATATGTCCCACTTGAGTACATGGCCGTGTTGTGAAACAGCAATGATAGCTTGAGGTGTAGATTTGAGAAGGATGCAACGAAATCTGAGACGCGATTGCCACAGTACATTGCCTTTTCGGTCCATGAGTATGATTGCCCTGGTTGTAGTCGCTGCGACCAGCTTGTCCGTAAGATGAACAAGATCGACCGGGTGTTTTGCCTCAACTTTTCCCACTTTCTGGCAACTGCGGTGGTCGTACAATTTTATCTCACCAGATTCCATTCCCACAGCTATGAGGCTTTCTCCACAGGAGACGGCTGCAGCTATGCTGTCTTCTCCAAACGATACGGACGCAATGCAGTCGTCCCAGGTTTTCTCGATGTGCCCAACGACAGCCAGTCCATCCGGTCTTTTTCCAAATCGCTGATAGATAGCGGAACCAGAAGGGCAGAGGGGAGGGATCAAGAAGTAAATGGATGAAGGATTGTCAAGCAAAGCGGGGCCGAACTTGGTCGCAATTATGCTCATGTCTGTCGACCAGGCTTCGAGATTCTGGACCTGCATGCTCAATGGAGACCTGTACTTCGCCCGACGGTCGAGATAACTCTTGAGGTTCTTTGAAACGCGAAACAACGGATGCAAATCTCCCTCTCGTGCAACCCTTTCAATCCAAGTCAACACATTCGTTCCGAAAAAGCGGTCCAAGGATGGCAGGATTTCGTCGGCCGCGGACGATGCCAGATAAACATGTTCCGAGAATTGTCTAATGGCATAGTCCAGCAGTGGCGAAGGCTCTGGTTTCTTTGTACTTTGTGCTGACAATTGCCGTTGACTTCTTGGTGGCTGCATTTCGGGGGAACATAGGAGTTGTAGGCATGTAAGAGCGATTCGTTCGTGAGCCTCATGCTTTGATATGGTGAACTCTCCTGCGGCCTCGGAAAGCAAGAATTCACGGACCGTAGGATGGACGAGTTCCACAACGCCGCTTTTATGGTTGACGGACACCAATTGACCACAAAGTCCCTCGACAGCACTCCTAGCGCTAGGAAGCACCGCGTTGATATCCAGTTTGAGGGCGTTTGAAAGCTCGGAGATCAGAAGCTTCCGTGTGCATGCCACAACCCAGATGAGCACAGCTTTGGCAATATGTTTCTCTCGTTTCTTCTCGGTCATCGCTCTGGTGGTCCTCTCGTAGTACGGGATCATCCCTTCTGGGATGTTGTGGAGGACCTCTAAGATACTTTCGTTCGAATAGACCTGTTCAAGTTCGTCTAGTACTAGCCTCACCCAAAGGAAACAAGCATTTGACCGTTTCAACAAGTTGTTCACGAGGTCTTCCTCGCTGGCTATGGCATCTATTGGTCGGTTGTGAGTCCGGGTCCGTATGTAGCACTCAATATCCTGGATGCTGTCTTCGGCTTCGATTTCGATGGATGTAACGGCGGCTGATGGCTCCAAGGAGCGAGCGAGATGTAACATGTCTGAGACCTTCCGGCTGGTTATGAAAATATGGAGTGGAAAGGGTAGTTGTATGCCCTTAATCATGGTAAAGAAGTCGCGGTATTTATTACACTCGTCAATGGCATCAATAACCCAAAATTGTGGTGTACGTATGCGAGCCTTTGATACATATTAGCTGCTGAATCTCAGATGACAACCTCTACTCACCTGGAAGATCCCCCTTTTGAATACTTTCGTCCATATCGTCCAGGAATCATCTTTGTCGAAGGTCGATCCTTCCTGGTAGAGCTCGAGAAGCCTCTCGCGAACAGACGCATTAGAAGAAGCCATCTGGTATGCGATAGACCTCATAAAGTCCCCAAGGGTGTGCGAAGTTTTGTTGCCGACATGAAAGAAGTAGTAGGCACATTCGAGCCGGAATTGACAAAGCTCTTCCTTGACATGCGCTGCAAGAAACGTTTTTCCCGTGCCAGGATTGGCATACACCCAAAATACTGAAGGGTTTTTGGCTGGCGCCGGGGCATCTTCCTGGAAAAATGATCCGGCAGAGTCTCGCCACTCCTGGAAGTCGTCTCGCTCGTCCAACCATTGGCATGACCCTTCGACTCGTGGATAGTACTCGTCGGGGCTATGTGTTATGCCCAGGTACGCTTTCAATACGATCATTTGCTCTTTCGACTCCTTTATCCTGGTTCCAAGCACTGTAACCTCTCATCAATACTACGGTGACTGGTATATGGTTCAAATGTGAGACCAGCCTACCTTGTTTCAATATGTCTTGTGTTGCACTCGTGATGGCGTTCTTCAAAGTGATGTAATTTGGATCGTCAGGGCTATCGAATTTGCAGATGTCACGATGGTTAGAATTCAGATATTGCACTCTCTGCTTTCTGAACCCGGGTCCTGTATCGTGCTAATTAGCCACGATTTCCTCTCCGATCAGGTTAGGTATGCATGGCCTCTATTTACCAAGGATTGCAGAGCTCTTGTCTACGATGACGCAGGAGGAGATACCGATACTCGTTCGCAACGTTTCGTAAAAGGAGAAGACGGGCAAGTCGTTTGCATATCTTCCAAAGTCTTCGTTGATAAGTTGGGCCGATGTAGAACCAGTCATCAGGTCAGTGATGTAGTGACGCTGAGATAGGACTCCGGAAACGGCCAAAACATTGTTCAGAAGTGCAGCATAATCAGATCCTCTATGCGGTGTGGCAAGGAAAAAAATGCACCTGATGCGTTCCTGGAAATCTGGCACGTCTTTGGCTAGGATGAATGCCTTCTTGATGACCAAACCCCCCATGGAGTGGCCGATGAGCAATATGGGTCCCTGAGCCACGTAAGCGAAGTCTTGTCTTTTGCTGCCAGATTTGAACATGAACTTGACTTACCTTTTTGCCATCCCTTAGGTAGGGAGAGTTCCTCATCTCCTCGAGCAGCGACTGGCCAAAATCATGAATATTAAGAACACTTGACTTCGTACTCGCCCAGTCAGAGTCGTAGCCGAAGCTGTGTATGTTTGCATTCTGCAATCCGGACTCCAATGGGAGCCAGAGCTGAGGCCACACATTGCGAGGGTCATTGCCCTTCCTCCAAGTTTTGAGTGAGCCACCTCGCAATCCATGTACGAAGACCAGGTCGATCAGGGGCTCAGGGGAGTAATGCAAGAGACGCAGCCCGAGGGGTCCACGTGCACCCTCTTGTCCGTCGCCATCATTGCCTTCGTTTTGTTTTTTGGCCCATGTACTTGTGAATCGTTTCTTCAGGAACAGAGCTGGTCTCGATGGGGCCTCTGTTTTGGTGTCTTCCGACCACTCAGAGGTCGACTCCGGTAATGTGGACGTGTCGTCGGTAGTCGCGGCGTATTGGATGGTATTTTCGCGGGCCTGGCACGTGGGTTGCTAATTAGTCAATATCCGGTCATATGTAGGATTCAGATGCTGTACTCACTGACATGGCTGCACGTGGTCGAACATAACTGGCAGCCCGGTAGACTTGTGATGACTCGGATGGAGGAACCGAGTCCTGAATCCTGTCCCTGGCGTTCTGATACTGGAACACCAAAAAGGCGGCGGGGATATCGGGAATATAACGGATTAGGACGCGACTACCACATAATCTCCAATGAAACGTGAGCCAATCATTTAAATAGATATGGATACTTCTGCCCCCAAATCCGGCCTGCATTCGCGCCCAGGCTCGACATCGTTATTCTCGGAAACAAGTGGCATCCTCGGCAATGTGGCCAGGCGGATAGCTTCTGTGCCCCTCGACTGCATTCTACTCCGGCTTCATCCCTGCCGAATCCTCCTCCTCTATCATCGCGATGAGTTACGAGACGCTTGATCCAGCCATCTTAGCCGGTAATAACAGTCATGCCTTGAGGGGTTCGTTCAAAGTATTGGGCTGATATCGAGGCCAGCTTTGCCACCCGCAAGCGAAGTCCTGTCTGTTGTTCCCCATGGCAAGACTAGGGTACTCCATCCCTTCCTGACACGCGTGGTGAGATTGGGAGAAATGCTTATGATGCACAGTGGTCAACCGGCTTAAGGATAGATATCGAAGTAGATGGGAGGGAAGAGGAATATTATATGAAGGGAGGTGCCCGGATACATAGGATTTACGATGGTCCATTGTGCTGATCCTCGGTGATGCAGATTATAGATCGAGCTGAATGGGTCGATATGGCCAGAGCCGAGTTCGAGTCCCAGGAGGCCCTGGCAGCCATCATACCAGATAACGTCGTGGTGCCGATGGCCTGGGGTTACTTCCAGGACGATAAGTCCAAGTCCTTCTACCTGACCCGCTTCCGAAATCTGCGCGCTCGAGTGCCGCCACTGTCACAATTCTTGGCCATCGTGAAGAAGCTCCACCAGATGTCTACCTCGCCGACAGGCAAATTCGGGTTCCACTGTACGACGTATTGGGGGCCTCCCCCGATTATAAACGAATGGACAGATAACTGGGAAGAGTTCTGGAGTCGCCAGTTGCGCAGTGACGTTGCATATGCTCAGAATATATACGGTGAGGACGAAGAACTGGCCTCGTTGACGGAGGAGTTCATACAGAAGGCGGTTGCTCGTCTCCTCCGGCCATTGCAAAGCGGGGGACGGACTATCAAGCCTTCGCTCTGCCACGGTGACTTATGGGATGGGAATGTCCAGATCGATGTGGATACGAGACAGACTATTTTGTTCGACTCATGTGCCTTCTATGGGCATGCCGAAGGTAATGATGCGACCACTTTGACGCCAGCGAGGGGTGCTCCCGAGTTGAATCTCTTGGGCTGATTTCAACGCCACTTCAGTGGATCTACAAGGCATTGGAGAGCCCCGGTACGCTCTCCAAATGGACGTCGTCGACTTGTACAAGAAGGAAATTGGGGCTTCTGATCCCCAGGATGACTTCTACGACCGCCATTATCTGTATGGAGTGTAAGTCTGTCCCATCGAGCCACGTCTGGGATTCAATACTAAGCAACTCAAGTCGAAATGACATTGTGGTGGCAGCTATATGCCCCGAATGGGAGAAGCTTCTGGATACGTAAGTTCACACCCAGTAGCTTGTGATGTTTCAAAACTCACGACTTGAGTTGCGGATAGGGCAAAAGAGAAGATGCGTAAGTTGATCCAGAAGTTCCCTGACGGCTTTGAGGGCTTCGAGGATCCAGATGTGAAAGCGGAGGAACCTCCGATAGAACCTCACCATTCCATTGCTGGTGAGACCTTGGCAGTTTTGGATATAGATGGTGAAAGTCGTGTACACAGAAGTGAAGAAGAAATCGATGTTACTTCCCCGGAGGCCCCCCGGGAGGAGATATTGCAGGTTGGGGTATCCGCATAAGCGGCAGGACGGTAGGAACTTGGGGAAGTAGACAGAGCATTTTGAAGACATCCAACATGTTGCAACTTCCAAGGTTATCATAGAAGTTGGACCCGCAGTTCTCTCTCTGCGCCCTCAAGCTGCATCCCCCAGCCCCTGAAGTATCCCAAAATGGCAATGGGATGGATAATCTATTTGCCGGTCAATGCGTCACGGCGTATGCACCCATATGTATGTTGGTTGGCATTGTTTGTGACAGTTACGACAAGTCCACATCAGTTTTCTTGTCAACAATCCTCCTTTCATGGAACGAATCCGAAGAGCTTCATGGCCATCCACGGAAGCGACGACCAGATTACTGAGCACCAGAGCCAAGCACAGTTCGGAGGCCAACAGGACCCCGATGATGCTGATACAGAAAAGCGATTTGAGGTGAAGGCGGAGGATGCCTCAGCCGGAGACACTTCTTCTCCACCATCGTACTCAATATTCACATCCACGCAGAAAGGATGGATTTTATTCATCGCAGCTTGGGCCGGGTGGTTTTCGACTGCCAGCAGCTTCATTTACTTCCCTGCCATACCTTTCCTCGCCAACGACATGCATGTGTCTGTCCAGGACATAAACCTCACTGTGACCTCGTATCTGATCGCATCCGGCATCTTTCCCACAGTGACTGGCAGCGCCGCAGATATATATGGACGTCGTATCACGCTCCTGGTCTCACTGACAGCATACGCGGCAATAAACGTTGGTCTCGCAACACAGAGATCCTTTGCAGCTCTTTTCGTTTTGAGAATGCTGCAGAGTGTGGCTATTTCAGGTAAGTATGCCTCCAGATTTTGTGAACTTGAAGTCGAACACATGGGTAACCATGAACAGCGGGATATTCCATCACGTATGGACTTCTTGGTGATCTCACTACACCTGCAGATAGGGGAGGCTACACAGGCGCCGTATCCATCTTGTATGTCTGCACAATTCCTTTGTTTCCTTGATCACGTACGATACTACGAGCGCTCGAAACTAATTAGCTTTGTACATGTACAAAGCCTCAACACACCGCCCAGTGTTGCGCCGATGATTAGCGGCCTGCTTCTGTTGAGGTGGCCCTGGCCATCTATATTTTGGTTCTTGGCTATTGCATCCTTCGCCGCCCTCTTGGTCATGGTCGTCTTTCTCCCAGAAACTTGCAGAGCAGTTGTGGGCAATGGCAGTCTTCCCAGTCATCCATGGAACAAAGCGATACTGTCCCCTTTACGTCCCAGAGTCCCTGACTCTCTCCGAGAGAACAGCCAACCGAAGCCAGAAACACATGGGAAGTTCAGCAATCCCTTTTCCGGTCTCTTGTTACTCAGGAATCGCGCGACTTTAGTTGTTTCTGTGTGCTTTGGAATTTATTACATGGTACATACTTGCTTACAAGCATCCTTGTCTACTATATTTGTCGAAGTCTATGGAGTATCAGGCCTTGTAGCGGGATTGGTGTATATCCCTTTCGGTGTTGGCTGCATGATATCCTCGTTTGTGGCGGGTATGTAAAACTGCTTCACCTTCTTCGTCGCCACACTCCTCAGATTCCTTATTCCCACATCTAACACACAACAATGCAGGACGGGTTGTCAACCGGGACTACAGAATAACTGCCAAAGCCAATGGGGTGGTGATTGATCGGCTGAGAGGTGATGATCTCTCGGCATTCCCTATCGAGCATGCCCGTCTTCGGACACACAAGTATGCAATAGCAATATGCGCGCCCCTGGTTGCCGCGTATGGATGGGTTCTTCAACTGAAAATAGTATGGAATTCCCCGCCCCTCGCCCGAGTGATGATAACAATTTTCAAAGACTCACATAACTTATGGTAGAATATGGCGGTTCCCTTGGTCTTACAGTTCCTGATCGGCTACACTAATCAGGTACTCTATACTGTAAGATTCTCACAGACCCTCGACATGACGCACACTTGATCGATGAACTAATTATTGGGGATATAATTAGTCACTGAATACTTTGATGGTGGACTACCACCCAGACCGATCTGCTTCCGTCCAAGCTGCCAACAACCTCGTCAGGTGTGAGCTTGCCGCTGTGGGTCTGGCTGTTCTTGATATCATGATCAGAAGGATGGGACCGGGCTGGTGTTTTGTTGTGTTTGCCATTTTGCATGGTGTAACGCTCCCGGTATTGTTCTATTTGGAAAGACGAGGCATAGCGTGGCGGAAAAAGGCATGAATGAGACGGCGGCTTCTTGGCTACGATTTATAGAGACTGACTGACTAGTGAGTGAGTTATTTCACAGGAGGCGGTGTGGGGATCTTTTTGTGGCGCTTGAAGAGGACCGACCCGTGAACGCTCCGAGCCTCCCGAGCCTGCATACTAAGTAATTACTGTATCTTCAACCTCGAGTAGTCCACTTAAAGGAGTTGGATTATATATGTACATATTGCCAACAATCTACCAGCCACTTATATGACAGTGTAACAGTTCTTGATCGAGTATCCCGACACCAACACGTTACTTAAATACATGTCGCCAGCCCCGAGCGGAGAGGGCCTCTCACCCAATCTGGCCGGGGGAGGGAATATCCCCTATTCAGATCTTCGACGGGTTCTTCGTGACAGACAAACAGCTCGCACCCGGAACTCATGCCTACCTTGTCGCGAACGCAAGGTACGGTGCAATCGCGAGCATCCCTGCTTGACATGCATCAAACGCGACCACCCTGATCTTTGCATCTATTCCACACCGTCCTTGCCAGCTGCTCAGTATGACCATGCATCACGGCGTGCTACTTCTTCGCCACATGCCCGCCGCGAGGGTGAGCCTCCCAGCTTGAGTTCAGCTTCTCCTCCAGATTTCCAACCCACGCCACGAGCCGATGATTCCTCGCAGCCGATCATCCCCTCTCCACAGAACTCATCGCTGATGGGGAGCGGCTCGCTCTTGGCCATAGCGAGGGAACACAGTCCACAACCGCGTGACGATGACGCGAGCCGACGGGACGTTCTGGAGAATGCCGTGATCCCACTGTTAGGCATGCATGTGGCGGGCATGGATGAAGCAGGCATGGAGGATGGCCATCATGATGGGATATTCCGGAATCACGATCCCTATGCCGACCTTCCCGGAGACCAAGACCTGTTAAACCTATTTTCCCTATATCGATCCAGGGTACATCCTTTCCAACTCATCATCGATGACTTGGATGCGGTCGAGGGCGGGTTGTGTGCCATTATCAACGAGCGTGCAGGGAGCAGCAGCTCCGCAGAAACGTCACAACCTCGTCGGCAGGTTTCCATGGACAGGAGGCGCTTTCTATGTGTATTACACGCCATATTGGCCACAGGAGCGCATTTCTCTGAGATGCCAGTTAGCGAACGAAGTAGAGTATCTAAGAGGCATGGTGAGTCAACTTCAACACCGAGCAGGGTTCTAGGGCGGAGCTGACACAGGTCACTTTCCAGTGCGTTGTGCATTCGATCAGCTCAGGGCCTGCAATTACCTACTTATGCCTTTCATTGGGGCCGTACATTCTTTGCTCATCCTTGGTCTTGTACTTCAAAATTCCGGCAATCCACAGGCTGCGTGGATTTTGGCTGGCAGCACAATACGCATGGCTATCACTCTTGGAATTGTTGCTCCTACGAGTAACACTACAAGACCCGGACCTTCACCAGTACCCGCAGAAACTGCACGTCACCTTCGGTAAGAGATCTTATCAAGATTGCCAGCAGGAGACTTCTTACTCATAATGCGCTAGGTTGGCCATCATTTGTCAAGATGCATTGTTATCGTTGGCTTTCAATCGTCAGCCAGCATCGCATGAGATGGATTCTGTGCACGACCTTCCAGTCCTCAAGCCACCCACTCCGAATATCAACCCTGGTTTGACTTATGGCCAGGCCATGAACTGGCTGTGTCATTTTACTCTTCGTCATTGGGTTTACTCTTCATTCCAACCTGGAAGTTTGACTATCGAACGGTTCACTAATTTCTTCGACGATATGGACACATTGGAATGTGCACTTCAGGATCACCTTCGGGGCCAGGAGGCCTGCCATTCCATCCAGGCAATACAAGAATTTCACAGCTTGGAACTACATAGAAATTTTGCGATTTCAACCTTCTGTCGCCCGATACTATCCAAGAACGGCCACCAAAGCCTAAGCTGTGCTCAGGTCAAATTGATTCTGGAGCGGCTCCAGCGTGCACTCAAACGCAGCGTCAGAGCATTTATACGTCTGCGATCTGTCTCAAGCCATGCAACTCGCTCATGGTCTTTCGTGCATAATGGCCTCACCTCCGCCCTATTGTTGAGTTTCATGAAGGAAACGCGAAACGAAGACGACTCGAGACAGATCCAGGACGAGCTCATCAAAAGCCTTACAGCGGGCGATGACATTTTGGCTTCGGAGTCTGCTTCAGGTGCCACCTTTGCAAGCCAGATGACCAATGCGCACAGGAAATCATTGAAGGCTCTGAAATCTTTGAAGAAGATTTCGGAAGAAGAACGCCACCAGAAAGATCAATCTGACAACGTCAACCGAGATAACACCATGGGCGTGTTCAACCCAGCATTTCCAGAAGATGCCTTGAACGCCATTCAAGATCCTGGGTTAGTAGACTACGTCTCAGAAGCGGAAGATAAGCACTCGACTGACCACCTTCGTAGGTCTGCTGATTTCGACGAGCTCTTGCGTTCTTTTGATTACAGTTCTGCTTTGCCTATGGAGGCATTCGACTACATCACTTCCGACCCGATTGCGCCTGGTATAAGCTTTGATCCATTCAATTCAATATAAGCTTAATGATTTCATATACCCATCGTTCCTATATAATCTCGCTTGTCGTATCCAACGCTGCTCTG
>LKEA01000049.1:11307-22042 GCA_003795315.1 Cytospora schulzeri | reverse complement strand
GGCTGGCGGTGTTGCGCACGAAGCTAATATTGTTGTAATAGCTGTGGGAAGGAAGCTGGCGTGACGACGCCGTTGTGCGTGACTTTGAAACTGGGCAATTTGCCGTCGCCGGAAGGGTACGACAGATCAACCACGAGGGCAAGTACTTCAAGGTTCCGGGCCCGCACATCTGCGAGCCGTCCCCGCAGAGGACACCCTTCCTCTTCCAGGCCGGGACATCCAAGGCCGGGACTGACTTTGGCGCCAAGCACGCCGAGGCCGTCTTCATGGGCGGACAGCTGCCAGAGATTGTGAGGGCGTCTGTCGACGCGCTGCGCCAGACTGCGAAGGAGAAATTTGGGAGGGACCCGAACCATATCAAGGTCTTTGCGGGAATATGTCTTATCGTCGACGAGACGGATGAGAAGGCCCAGGCCAAGTATGAGGAGTTCCTGGCTAAGGGGAACCGGGAGGGTGCCCTGGCGCTGTTTGGAGGATGGACTGGACATGATCTCTCGAGCTATGAGGATGACCAGGACTTCCGCTTTGTGGACAAGCCGGCCATCCGGTCGATTGTGAATCGCTGGTCGACTACCGTCCCGGGCAGCGATGGCCTGAAGTGGACAAAGGCAAGAATAGCAGAATACCTCCTGTTAGGAGGAATGATGTAAGTGACTCATTTGTGGTCCGGCCGAACCGATGGCTAACTGTCTGACAGGCCGAAGATCATCGGAAGTCCAAAGACGATTGTCGATGAGCTTGAGAGGTGGGCTGACGTTGCGGATATTGATGGGTTCAATCTTGCACATATAGTGAATCCCGGATCCTTTGAAGATCACATCAAGTTTGTGATTCCTGAACTACAGAGAAGAGGCCGGTTCAGGACAAACGTCGAAAAAGAAGGGGCGACGGCTCGAGAAGCACTGCTTGGTCAATCTCATGTCCTGGAGGACCATCCAGCTCACCAGTATAAATGGAAGGTAGAATCATAGCCCTCCAAGCCAACACAGCTTGATAAGCAGGACCAGAATTGCACGAAACAAACCCAATGTTGTCCTCCCATGGGATTCTACTACCTGACACACCTGAGATACTTGAGACATACCCTAGCAATATATCCACATTCTGAACAATCAGGGGTGGCGACTATACAAATTTGCCAGCTCAATGCGCAACGAAACACTGAAAGCTCTGGTTTGGAGACACAGCGGACTTACTTATCATTACAGAACAGAGAATGGGCGTTCTTACAAGAGCAACGTTATCATATAAGTATGCCAAAGACCCAGTAGTCATATCGTATGTAATCCAGATTTACGAGAAGCCCGACTGGCACAAGGCAGCGCGCAAGACTTCTAATCTTGAGGCTGTGGGTAGGTATCATTTTATTAAGTGGTATCTCAGCCTTGGAGGCTAATATTACGAGTAGCATACAATAGGCTCTCCAGCCTCCCAACCGAGGATGTCAACGAGATTCAAAATCCTTTCCGGCAAAGGGAAAATAGATACCAATGACTTTATTAATTTCTGGTTGCAGCAAGGGCTTTTCCTTATATTCGCAATGCACTGCTGATTGGGACTACAGATGAGGGTGGGGACGTTTCCCGACTCCTGCTGGCCACTATGAAATCTCCATTCTCAGGAGAGTCCCCTGCCAGGGGGCCTTGTCTTTCCTTGGTAGGCTAAAGTCATCTATCACACGGAAGCCTTGCCGTGTATAGTAACTGCCAAAGCATATATTCAGTCTTCGACGCTCGATTGAAGTCTCCAAGCCAGGTGGGTGGGGGGAGAGGGAGAGGGGGGGGGGGCGTGAAACCAACCTAATGAGCTTCTTGTCATTGCCCGCCCACCCGTCTACGAACAGAGCCATCTTGTGGGTTCTCTGCCCATATTCCTTGATTCCTTGGACGAGCGCGGCGCCACAACCTTTTCGAAAAGCACTGCTTACGCGGTGATCTGCCACCATCACCTCGATGTAGAGACACGAATGACGATCCGCATCTTCGAGGCTGAGATGTTCTTGCGATGCAATGTACTTGGGGATCCAGTCCTCGCGAACAAAGGCAAAACCAACGGGTAAAACATGTTTGCCATCCTCGGGTCTGATCCGTGTTTGAAGCTCGTGACGCTTATCGGCGGAATCAAGGATCCCGACACTCGAGCCTAGCCTGCCCTCTTCCACCTCGGCTGGAGGAAGTTCGACCTCCACGATGAAGATGCGAAGCGCCTCACCCTGTCCCGTCAAGCTATAGGTCTCTGCGTCCTTGACCTGTTGTGATGTCTCGGTAGTCCAACCATCTCGCTCGGAGAACGGCGTCAAACCCCACATCTCGTGGCTGCCGATGGAGGCCAGATACGGCAGGGCGGCGTCGAAAGCGGCCACAACGAACTTGTCATCGCTAAATGAGCTTTTCGCCTCTCTGAAATGAAATTGAAGTGGCGACATTTGATGTCGAAAGCAAGAGGCAGAGGAAGAGGTAGGCTCTATATGGCGTTATGTCAAGGGGAACCTGGCAAGTGCACGGAAGAGAGATACCGGTAACCGTCAGGGACAGACCCCAACCACGCCTACCCAACGAACAGCAGCACACAAACCCGGAGCGTATTCCAACCCTGATATTACAATCCCAAAAGGGGGTCACTCCAAGGCAGTTAAACCTGTTTAGGAAGGAGACTTAAATATACGAATAGTCGAACCCAAATCTGTTCATAATCGGGGACTTTCCCCTTTATGTCAGTCTGCGCAAGTTTCCTGAAGGGTAGCAACCAAATCTGCGAGAACGTAATACAAACTGGTGCCATCAAAATGGTAGAATCCCAAAGCAAAGCACGACGGAGAAGGAATGGACGACTAGGTTCGAATGACATGGACATGATTGATCATTCAAGTTTGCCGCGTGCAGTATTAACATCCCTGGATATGAACAGGTTCGTTTCGACGAGCCTTTGATTATAACAATGCGTAATGAATGATCATGGGTGTATCATGCGGTATGTATAATCCATATCTATGTAGATCTAACCCCCGGTTTTCAGGCTTCCAGATGTCAAGTATGTATTTCGAACAAGGTGTTGGGTCTTCCTCGGACTACCTGTTCGCTCCGATCCAAGCCCAACCCATCCATCTATGAACATACAAGCATTCTAGCACTCAAAACAGTGAATAGCCCCTCTACCTCGAATCTAGTACCCCCTGGACATCATGACCTGCATCTCCTCGGCGAACCAGGTGGCCTTCATGTCCTCCTCCAGGGCCTTGGCGCTCTCGGCCACCTTCAGGATGTTCTTGATGCCCACGCCGACCTCGTTGGAGCCCTGTGTGGCCTCCGCGACGAGGTTCATGGCCTCGCCCATCGAGTTCTCGTCCTGGAAGACACTCTGCTCCCGCAGCACCAGCTCCAGCTCGCTGAGGCCGTTGAGGTTGGGGACGGCGATCTCCTTGTCGAAGACGGTGTCTGTGAAGTCGAGCTGCTGGAGGACGCTGCGTCGCGATGTTGTGCCCATGACCAGGAGTCGGTGGTTCTGTTGATACAATTAGCTGGGAAGTCCAAATCAAAAGTTACACATGCCAAATGCAAGGAATTTTACGTACCGCGGGTGGGATGGTGCGAAGGAGTGTCCTGAGGGTCTGGAGCACCGTGTTCGACATGCGCGGGCCGACGGGGTTCCACTCGATGAGACCCTCAATGTCATCAACAATCAGGATACTCAGTGGCGACTTGAACGCATCCGAGAAGATCTTGTGGATCTGATCACTCTTGGCATTCTCGCTGCGATAGCCAACGAGCAGTTCAGGTGAGATGACCTTGACGAATGGGAATTCCGAGTTCTTGGCAATGCTCGCGGCCAGTGAGGTCTTCCCGCTGCCACTGGGGCCGTGGAACAGCAGGGAGACGTTGGGCGACTTGGTGGCCGCGCTCCGGAGGCCGTTGATGTAGATCATGCAGGAGTTGATAATTCTGTCGATGTTTGGCGAGAAATATATGATGCCGTAAATGATGGACTTGATGAGTTCACCTTCCGAGACACCAAATGCTGGCGTAACCTCAGCGAGCGCCCCGATGAAATCCTCACGGGTGATCATGAGGTTTGATGCATCGCTCGAGACACCCGCCATAGTTCCAGCCTTGGTATGCCTACTGAAGGCGAAGGAGGCTGCACTCTTGCAGAGACCGTTGAGCTCGGCACCAGAGAAGTTCTTAGTCAGGGCGGCGAGTTCATCCAGGTTCACGTCTGTCGCAAGCCTGCCGCTCTCCTTCATCTTGCTGGTGTGGATGTTGAGAATCTGCTGTCGTCCATGCTCATCGGGAAGACTAATCTCGACCTGGACCTCGAGACGACCCGGCCGAAGGAGCGCATCATCGATCATGTCCTTTCTGTTGGTCATACCGATGAGCAGAATGTTGTTCAGCTGGTCTACACCATCCAACTTGCTCAACAACTGGTTGACTACACTGTCTCCCACACCAGTGCCGCCACCGGCGCCTGAGCCTCGTTGTTTGCACACAGCGTCCAACTCATCGAAGATGATGACATGGAGTTCACTCTCATCACCCTTTTCTTTGTATTCCTTCTCGGCATCTGCGAAGAGCTTTCGGATATTCTCCTCGGACTGACCGACATACTTGTTCAACACCTCAGGGCCGTTGATAACCTTTGGCTCTCGGGCTTGCAGCATCTTTCCGATTTGCCGGGCAATAAGCGTCTTTCCGGTTCCGGGAGGACCGTAGAGCAATATACCCTTGACGTGCATCAGGCCAAGCTGCTCGATCAGGGCAGGGGGGAAGATTCTGGAAGCAAAAGCACGACGGAAGATAGTACTGAACTCCTCATCCAAACCGCCGATGCCCATGTCGGCGAACTTGAAATCAGGTCGCACAATAGCATTGGCGTTCCGCTTGGTAGAGCCCTTGAGGTTGATGGGACGGTAGCTCGCGTTGGGTACTGGTGCCCTATGGAAGAGGATTTCGGTCTGGCTGTTCAGGATACCTCGTGCGCGGGGATTGTTGTCGGTGGGAGCCTCATTCTGACTTGGCTTCTCCAGGCTCAAGTCGACCAATTCGAGTGTTGAAATGGTACATCGCAGTGCGACATTATCAAACTTGATAATGACTTGTTGTCCCGGTGCGAAGATCTGGTTCTGGAACAACTTGGCGAAGTGTTTCGCGAGAGCCTCCTGGTCGAATACGGTAGGCGGCATCTTCTTGGGCGAAGCGAATCCGATCGCAATATCCATGGAGCCCAGGTAGGCCTTAGGTCCCAACTCGATGGGATCAAAGTTCTCCGCCCTGACCTCATCTCCCTGAGTGGTATTTCCCAACCACGTGCGGTGAGCATCTGCGAACGCGATCCGGCCTGGCATGACGTTCGAATGGCCTAGGGCATGTAGAACGAAGTCCTGGCCCGGAAGCTGGTCGGGCTTTATCCGGAGGCAGATGTCCTGCTTCTCGCCAATGCCCCAGTCCTGGGGGTTGACAGCGGCATAGTTGCGGAAGATGAAGTCGTCGCGGTCGGGTGATGGTACCACCGTCATCTCTACCACTCCAAGTGCTCGCTCCTGGCCTCGACCAGAGGGGGCCTGTCGACTGGGGCTCGGGCGATGGGTGGGAGGTTGGGCTTGGCCATAGGGAGCCTGGGGGTATGGCCGATTCGGGGCTTGTTGCGGTGGCGGCTGTTTGGCTCGGTTGCCAAACAGCGACGAAGCTGCTGAGCCATGGGATTGTTGGTAGGGGTTCGGCCCGCCGGGAGGAGCTCTGCTCATTGTGAAGGGTGTCGGTTCGAAGGCAGATAGGCGTCAAGTAGAGAGGGTTTCCTATTTCTAGTTGGGGCGCAAAAAGACTGTCAGAAAGGAGGTCGTCGTTGTGTGCAGGTGGCCAGTTGTCAGAATGGTGTCTTGCTCACAGGTACCCAGGAAGAGGACGATGACGTTTTGAAGGTAGAGAAAGTGTCGACTTGTAGTTTGTAGTAGGAAGGTGAGAAGTAGGGATTTAAAAGCAAGCAAAGAGATCTTGACAGCTTCAGTGGGTGTAGAGGGTGTAGAGGGAGAAAGGTGACGGGATTAAAATAGGCACTAGTAGCATGTGACGTTGAATGGGTCAAACTGTTGTTGTTGGTGTGGTGTTGGTGTTTCAAACGTGTCCAGTGCAAGGAGCTACTGTAGTAAAGGCGGGCAGACGACGTCGTGGACATGTGTGACTGCTCAGTCAGTTCAGTCTAGGCCTAAGGCTGGACCTAGCAACGCCTGCCTGGCCCTGGTGCACCCCTGAAGGCGGATACTGCGGGGAGCTATTTTAGAGCATTGGGCGCAGTGACAGACTTGACAGGGCCTTCGAGTTCCAAGGATTCCCCACATGCTGCATACAATCGTCAGGAGTGCGGCGGCGATCCTTGGGAATTCCAATGGATGCCTGCCGAGGATGTCAAGCTTAATCAATCAATCACATATCTGATATTCAACTAGACTTCTTTTACCATAATGTATCACCCATTCGCCTGATCTGTAAATCTGTGCAGGCATATTCAAGTTTCTTGGTTGATCCTGCGCCATTCGAGAGGGGGAAAACCTCAATCGCAGTAGCAATGCCTCTGTAAGGCAACGATCCAACTACACCCTCTCCATCATTCAAGCTAACAACCACTTTCCAGCCACCTCCTGGGCAAAAAGTCCTGGAACGTCTACAATGCCGACAGCATCGCCCGCGTCCAGCGGGACGAGGCCGCCGCCGCCGCAGCCGAAGAAGCCGCGGAGCAGCGCATGCAGGAGGTCGACGCCGCGAGACGACTAGCCATCCTGCGCGGCGAGACCCCGCCTCCCGTCCCCGAGGCCGAGCCCGTGATAGACCCGTCAGACAAGAAGTTCACGCGGCGCGACCGGGATAGCTCGGGGTTCCAGTCGAAGAAGCGGAAGCGCACGGGGGAGGATGACACCGACTTTGAGATGCGCCTGGCGCGCGAGAGGGCGGAGATGGGGGCCAAGGTTGCTGGAGAGCTTGTCGTCAAGGCGAAGGGGGAGAGTGGGGATATTGTTGATAAGGCCGGGCATATCGACCTGGTTGGAGGGCCACCTGCGCCTCCACCTGCGGCGCAGAAAAATCCCGAGTACGAGCGCGAGGCTGCCAAGAAGAAGCGCGAGTTTGAGGACCAGTTTCAGATGCGATTCTCAAACGCAGCTGGGAGAGATGGCTTCTCAGCTGGTGCGCCGTGGTATGCCAAAGCTGACGGTCGAAGGGCTACTGATCTTGCTACCACCACTGCTGTTTCTACTACTTCGAAAGCAGGCTTGGATGCCGAAATAGGCATGGATGCTCCGACCAAGGACGTATGGGGCAATGACGATCCCAGGAGGAAAGTAAGGGCGGTTCAGAGGCTCAACACGGATGACCCATTGGCTATGATGAAAACTGGCGCTAAAAGGGCGCGAGAGGTGGAGAAAGAAAGGAAACGGGAGGCTGAGGAGAGAGAACGAGAGCTCAAGGACCTTCGAAAGGAGGAACGGAGGCGGGAGAAGCGCCATAAAACGGAGAAGAGGTACAGAGACAAAGATGAAGATGGCCCACGGTCGAGGTCACATCGTTCAGAGCACTCGAGGCGAAGACACGAGGACGGCAAGAGAGAAGAGCGCCGACACAGCCATAGGCACGATAATCCTGAACGGCGCAGAGACAGAGACAGAGACCGGGAGCGCCATCGAGACCGGGGCCAAGAAGAGGACAGAGATGGTGGACGCAATAAGTCTCGTCATTCACACGGGGATCACGGAGACAGAGATCAACAGCGTCGGAGAAACCACGATGGTGGTGAATATGAAGTATGAAGGATCAGCACTGCATTTTTAGTAGATACCCAAGATACCCTGACGGAAAGAAAGTTCTCAGTTATAACCAAGGGGTTACGATGGTCTTACACTCTGTTCACCAAGAAGACATCGTAGAGACTCATTTGTTCGTTGTTTCCCTTGCACATGACTGCCATCATTTATACAGCCTCAATTCCGGCACCGGTATCCAAGCCCTGGTCCTACCCAGACCAGACTATTTCTCCATCCAAGGCAGCTTAATCTCCACCTCCTTCATATCAGCCTCAACCATCTCCACAATCTCCTTGGCCCCCAGCACCTTCAGCCCAGCCAATATCTCCTCCGCCAACGCAGGGCTCATCCCCTCCTTCCGGTCACTATACAGATCAATACCCTCCTTGGTAAACAGCGTCGGCGCGAACCACGTAACAGCCCACCTCTCGGTGCCGCCGCCGCCACCCTCCCCTCCCTCGACAGGCCTCTCGCCCCACCCCATCACCTCCCAGTGGCTCGACACGAAGCCCAGCACCCCCTTCCCCTTCCAGTCCCACGAGCCCGTGGACCCGTCCTCGGAGGCGGCCGTGTCGATGCCCTCGACCGTCTTGACGCCGCCCTTGCCCGTCGACTTCTCGTACTCGACCAGGTCGTCCACGCGCGGCCTCGGTGAGCCGCCGCTGGATGTGGCCTCGGGCGCGAGCGGAGTGTAGGTTATCCGGACGTTGCGCGCCCTCCTCCACATCTGGAGGGTGGAGTGTGTTACGCACCAGGTGCGGTGCAGCCACTCTAGGGGTGGATTGGTGAAGGTTGATGATGATGTTGAGGGTGACACATATTTGGATGGCACCCGGAGGGTGATTGCTTTGTCGGCCTCTGTTGACATTGTGATGGTGGATGTCAGAGTCTGCTAGTTGACTAGTGGTGGTGGTGGTGGTGGTAATTGTGCTTGATTTTATGACTCTTTTTTATTTTTCAAAGATAGAGCTGCCAAATGCTTGGGATCCTAATAAGATCTGATTTTAATCCCAAAGATTGAAGGTACTGGAAGTTGTTGAGTTGAGAAGTTTACAGTAGAAGTTAAGCACCTGAGACATCCAGGGCTGTCCATGTTTGTTTCAGCCGTGATGTCAGAGTCGCCTTTACGTAGTCTTATGTACAAAGCATATACCTACAGTGCGTCCAGCCTTATTTTCGGGAGATCATTTCCAATTCTGGATACATGGGCACTACGGATCGAGATATTGCATCCACAGATGAAATCAAGAGGTTGGTCTACATGGTCGATTTATTGGTTGCGATATAAGTTGTAATAGCCCTGGTTCACATACGTACGAAGTGTATTCGGACAGAATACCGTATTTGTGAGGAAAAGGCATATAATTGTGGATCTACCAGCGATCAATATCAATCTGAAGATGGTCTGACAGCTGGAGGGTTAGGGCCTGTGGGGGGTTAGGGGTTTTCAACGTTGGGAGACAAGGGTTCTAGGGAGCTAACCCGTCAAGGTTATAGTGGGTTGGAACCCCTGTACCTGGCGCTTCTCCTTCCCGTCAACGACGACCAGTTGAAAAAGAGTATTCAGATCACATCTCAACATCATCCAATTCAGAGACATCATCCGTCGTGGCTTTTCCGTCTCCTCAATCACACCCCGCTCATCTGAGTCCAACGGGCACTCATCAAGTGTCTCATAACTACCACGCCCCGTTGAAAGAAATTATCCTGAAAATTCTGGGCAACACCCTGACAAGCCACAGCAGTCAGTTCTCAGTTTAATTTCGAGAAGGGGCCATAAACAAACCATACATATACTCACTCCTCTCTTCTTGAGCCATCCATCCAACAACTCCAACTATTTGACCATGGACGATCTATACGATGAAGAACTTGACGCAGACGCAGCCGCCATGGCCGAGGCCATGGGCTTCACCGGTTTTGGCATGCGCAACAAGAAGCGCAAGTTCAACCCCAACGCGGACTCCTCCGTGGCCGAGGAACCAGTTGTTCCCTCCTTTACCGGTGCCAACACGGCGCCCCTCGGACGGCGACGGCCCATGAACCTGCCACCTCCGGAATCTGAGGGTGGAGGGGGAAACGCCGATGAGATCGATCTCGATGAGGAGGAGGAGGGGGGTAGTAATGAGGGCTGGGCAGGGCGACGTGGTGGTGCTGCTAGTGGTGGGGATGGTGTTGATGGAAACGGCCCAGAGCCGCAGCACATCGACCCACCGCGCCCTTCAGCAGCGGGCGTACCTCAGCAGGGGATGGAGGGTGTCGAGATGCAAGCAAGGATCAACGCCATCGTGGCCGGTAACGCAAGCCCGGCAGCAGGAACGGCGGCAAACTATCAGAAGCCACAATATCAGCAACCCCAAGTGGGCAAGGGCCCGCGGTGGCAAGGCCATATTGCCAATGCCGCCCACGCCGCCAAGGCCGCCGGGCTGCCATGGTGGGAAGGCCCCTGGGATCCAAAGCTCATTGACAGGATGATCGACAACCCGTGGGACAGGCTGGAGAAGCAGGGAGGGCTCGTGTCGAGGGGGACTTGGGGACGGAAGGAAGATGGCAATACAGCTGAGGTGGCGGTCCCAGGGGAGACTGGAACGCAAGCAATTGGTGTCACTAACGAGGCTGTGGCTGCCTAGGTTATGGGCAACGCGGTCGGTTGGCTTTGACCCTGGAGCTATTGGGACAACGAGATATGTGATAGGGACATCCAGCGGCTGCTCCTGGCTGTAGTCAGTGGCATCTACAGGCTGTCCGGCGTGGCAGAATGGCTACGGCCGTGGGTAGTTCAGGCTGGGATTGCTGTTGATTGGCAGCAGGAAAGCCCGTCAAAGACGCACGACTTCAAGGCAAGACGAGACAAACACAGATGACCGGGAACTTCCGGGATGGAGGGCGAGTTGTCATCACCCTGAATATTTTCATGACAAGACCTTGTTTTCACTTTTGTCTTTTGAT
>LKEA01000049.1:662-10740 GCA_003795315.1 Cytospora schulzeri | reverse complement strand
CCTCCACGAACGAAACCGACCCAATGAGAAGGAGCAGATCTGAACCCCCCCTACCCTCCACGCTGCCACCTGGCAACCCTGTCTCTTGTTTTTCCCCCGAAGCTTCGCGAACACGGTAGCCCCTTGGGGCGCTCCCCTTCCTAAAGAAGCAATACCCACGGTCCCAATGGGGAAAAGTGTTGCTCTCCCCCTCCCTCCTCCAGCAGAAGCTTCCCGCGCGCCGCTCCCGTCCAGTCGGTTTTCCGGTCTCAGCCTGCCATCCATCTCCCCAGGCTTTGGAACCCCCCTGTCCCTCAGCCGTACAACAGACAACACCTCCCCGGCACCCTGTCACCTTCGGCTCGGGCCTTGATGGATGGATGGGTGGGAGCGCGTGTGTGGTGGCCCCTCCCTCCCCGCCGCTCGTGAACCATTCATTTGCCGCCGGGTCTAGCAGACTGCACCCGCACACCCACACAAACCCTGGTCCTGACCGGTGCCAATAATACCCCCCTCTCCTGCAAAGAAAACAGGCAGGAACACACGAAATTCACCTCTTTGTACCAGTACTTTTCCCCTGTCTCTGCCCAATCATAGCTCGTGAACGAGGTCGTCAAAACTGCCATCCGTGCCGTCAAAAAAACCATGTCCTCCCAAATGGGGAAAAGACCAAAACAAGAAAAAAAGCCCCTCCGTTGGAACTCCGTTGTACATGAATGTAGTGGGAACATTGTCCAAAAAAGAACGCCAGCCCTGCGCCTGGGCACGTGCGGTTGCCGCCCAACGTCACCTTCGCCCGCTCACTTCCACACCCCCTGTTCCCCCCAGTTACCCTTCCTGCAGGGCGGGACTGGAGAGAGCGTGTGCAGAAGGAATATGGAGGGGGCGTGTATCGAGGAAACGCAAGGGGAAAACAATATGCAGCCCTATGTACGGGGGCGATGGGTGGGTTGTACATATGTGCGCGATCAGATCTGTGTTGCACCGTAGCGATTTCGTGAGATCTGCTGCCACTCCCCAAGCACACGCTTTCTCAACCGCCACCCACACCAACCCCCTGCCAGGCCCTTTTTTTTTTTTTCGTGACATGGGTGGGTGTGGAATTGATGACAAGGATTCTTTTTCTGGTGGGTAGTAATCTGTTTCATGGGCGTGGTGTGGCAAACCTGGAAAATATGGGTAAGGTTAGTTTATGGCGTGTTTCTCTTTTCTTTTTTTCTTTGGTTGACGTCGTCGATTCTGGGATAGGTTCCCGGATTTTGAGCCGCAACTCAAAACCGACGTCCAACTCCATCGCTGCTGCTGCAAATGCATCTCGCAATTTGCAGATCGCAGAAAATGGGAAAAGAGCGCATCTAGTACTCCGGAGATGGGTATCGTGCGCGCGCCTTGTTGAACTCCTTGGAGTGCTTTTTTGACGCCTTGGTCTTCAATGCTCTGTGTTTTGCGATTTCATGTCAGCAACGCGTTCCTTCGTCAAATTGAAGCGTCTCCTTTTCTCCGCATCTCTGCCAGGGAACGGCTGTTCTCCTGACCCTTTTCTTCAAGCTTTCCTCCATCTGCTAGCAATCTCTTCGGGAAACTTACGAGACTTTCTTCTGCGTCCACTCCAGGTTCTGGCGCACCTCCTGTGCGTCTTCCATGCCCTCGGCAAACCGGGCGCGAGATCTAGCGAGCCGGGCCTGCGCCTTCTTCTGCAGCTCCATGAGCTCGCGGTGCTTCGCATTCAAATGGCCAGATCTGTGCGGAAAACGCTCAATGTCAGCCAAGTTCAATTTTCACACACAAGATTATCCTGTGGTTTTCCGGACGCGCGCCAAATGGTTTGCCAGAAGAACTCTGCAAGATTCGGGCCAGAGCGCCCGCCGTTTGCAAAGGCCTCCTGGGCATTTATCCTGCGTCTGCTGAACCGCGCGCATAATTGTGGATCGCAGATCGCACGGGGGACAAAAAGAGGAAAAGCTGAAACACTCACGTCTGCGCCTGCGTAGCCATGGCCTTGTCCAGACCCAGCGGGTCGAAGGACTGGGTGAGCTGCTCCTGCATGTACTCGTTGAAGTCGACCCCGCTGGCAGAGCGCTCGGACTCGTAGTCATCCTGGCTGCTGCCCGCATAGCTGGCTGTGGCCGAGTAGCCAGAATTGCTGTAGGAGGGGACGCCGCCGGAACCGGAGCTCACTGATGTGTCTGCTTCCGGAGGAGAAACCGAGTAGGTGCTGTCGGTGTGGTAGTAGCCCGGGTACTGGCCCTTGGAGGGGACGGGCATCGGCAGGGTGCCGGAGTAGTACTGCGTTGGCGAGTAGGAAGCCATGGTGACTGCTTGTATGTGTGATGATAGGGTGGGAGTTTTCAAGATGGGTTTCTTGCAAACTAAGTGATGAGGGTGCAGACAAGGCTCGTGGCTATGTCAAGGGGTATGTATGCCTGGGTGGGTATGCTTGATGGGCTGTAGGACTTGGTGTAGAAGATGTAAGACTTGGTCGACTTTGAGCAGGACTTCGTGAGATGGCTTGAGAGTTTGTTGTCTGAGGAGAATGGATCAGGAAGAAAGAAGGAGAAGAAAACTCTGGCGCTCTCTCGAGCAAGAACCCCCTTTTTATACCTTTTCGACGGCATCCCCTGTCGACAAGAATTCCAAGTCCCGTGATCTAGAGGATAAGACATGTCAACACTATTCGTCGAACGAGGGGACGGAGACCCCGCTCGAGGAGGCAGACAAAGATAGCATGATGATGGGGGACGACGATGGCCAGTATCCCTGCCCACGGTTGTTTGATGGCCTCCTACCCGCACTCCCGCCACCCGAGGTGGACCAACAGGAGCAAGGAGAACCATGGGCGATGGGGGTGATCCCTGGAGGTGATGGACGAGAAGGGAAGCTTCGGATTGGCCTGCAGACCAATTTCGATTGATCAGAGGGAAAAAAAGATGGAAGCAACATATGCATATGCCGGAGAGAGGCGAATATCATGGGGCATGTATTGGTGGGATGTGACGGTGGTGGAGGGGGGGAAAAGGACCGGGAGGAAAGGATCGGTCTGGCAGAACTTGTCCAACACGGCATAGTGAGCAGGGCAAGACGTAAGGAAAATGGGGAAGAAAGGAAGGGGCAATAAAAATTGGCGAAGACGGAGACCAGATCCGGAGCCTCGAAAGGCAGGACTCTGCAGCGTTTGAAGGGCACATGAGATGTGTAAGGGTAAGTAAGTAAGGTGTTGAGGGGGTGAGCGTATCGCAAGGTGGAAAGACGACCACACAGAGGAAAGGAAACAAGGGGGGGGCATGACTGGCACAACGGTGAAGACGGCAGAAGAAAAAAAGTCATATGTATGATCAAACAGACAAGGGTGGGAAAACGAGGTCCAAGGGGAAGGAGTGTGACAGGCAGGGTCTGTTTTTGTCTTTGGTTGGTAAGGAATGCATAGAAAAGGCAGGGCGAAGAGGCAATAGTTAGTCGGTTAACGTGGGCTCTCTCAAAATGCTCTCTTAGGTTAGCATCGAGTTTGGCTTAGAGGTGGGAAAGTCGATATGCATTGCATGCAAGAAGAGGTCAGGTTGACCATGTAATGGCAGGTAGCTCCGAGGTTCAACGACAACGCCTTGCCGTTTGGATGGATCGCTTGACAGTGGGCAGTTAGACATGGGGACATGGGGACATGGGGACAGGGGCGTCGAGTTACATCCGTTACTCGTGGTGGTAGTAGAGCTCTCATGGAGCCTTGTGCCTCGTAAAGTATCGAACCGACCAAGGTACAGGTACTGGTACAGGTACAGGTACAGTACGCATACTCATGCTCATACTCAGACCTTTCATAGTCCGACCAGAGAAGGCGGCCAGCTCATGTCCATCCAATGGCCAGGCGTTGAAGGAAGGGGGAGGGGGGTGGTTGTGTTGTGTTGTGTGGTGTATGGTGTGTGGTGTGTGTGAGATCCTTTCGTTGCAAAGCCCAGTAAGAGCAGCCCAGATATTCCGTGATTTGTCCAAGGTACCTCTACTATTCTCCGTGGACATGCAGAGAAGATGCAGAGTTGATACAGACAGTTCCAGATGTCCCACGGGACTTGAGTGGACCAGGAATCCCAGGGAAACAACTGTGCAGATGTCGTTTTTCTCCGCTTAAAAAAAGTGTTGTTCCCTCCCATTCGTCGTCATCGTGGTTTTTGGCTCTCACTCTGACAAGAAGTGAAGGTTTTGAAACCCGAGAGTCAAGCGGGATAATGACAAGATAGAGACATCATCATCATCATCATCATCATCATTCCTCAATCAATCAATCAATCAATCAATCAGTCTGTCTGTCAGTCTGTCAAGAGTGCGGTCAAGGTCAGATCAGGCAGAAGTGCAGCAAAGTCGGGCTTCATTCTTGTGTGCGATGATGCTTGCAGTGCAGATGTGTTGTCAATTTCCGTTTCCAATGGGAACAAAACTCCAAGCCACCAGCAGGAATTGGACGAACTGTTTAGGGTAATTGCGCCTACCTGCGCCTACCTACTTAGTTGGTAGTCCAGGTACTACTAAGTAAGGTAACTTTAAGTAACACACCACTCAACACCCAGACATCTTGGCAGGAAACGGCAAGAATTGGTTTTTTTCCTCGGGGGGGCGTCCGTCCTTAGTATTTTGGGGGGGACGGCATTTTCTAGCGAGTAACAATGCCTGTTGGCACTAGAAAATGCCCTGGTCTGGGCTTGAAGTGTGCTGAATTCGGCTCAATTCAGGGACACGTTTGATTAATCTGATTGGTTGGAAAATACCAATTGACGTGGGGTTTTTTCCTCTTCAGGGTCATTTGATGTTGAATTGATTAAGTATCAAAGTACTCAAGTACTCAAGTAACCCCCCTGCTGCCCTGGTAATACTGTGTACCTACCTATTTTGAAGTAGGCAGGTACCTGGGTAATTTGTTGCTTTTTGGGCTCTATATAACGATTTCAACGACACAGCATCCTTCTTTATCCAATGTGGTTGCCCTTCATGAATAAGGATGAAACTTGCCCACTACACTTGACCATGGATCCCGAGGTCCTCACAACAAAAAGTCCTGTGCACCCGAGAGACCTGCCCAGATGCCTTGTTGTTTCCGCAGATCCGGACCATACTTCTCGATGCTGTTGCTGCATGTGGGCTGACTGACTACCTACTCAGATATACAAGGTCGCTGCGTCTCCGTCTCCATCTCGCTCTACCTCCAGCTAGGCGAGTCTAGGTAAGTCCTGAGCACGAAGGAGTACCTGCAGATACTCCAAGATCCCATGCTTCATGCAAACTACTGTACTCTACTGTACCTATCTACACCGGTAGACCGGTAGTATTCCCCTCGTCAGCTCCGGGCCGTGGCCATACAGTGTAAGCTGGATGGCAGAAATGCCGTGTTTCCCTCTCCTGCTACTTCCGTCCTAACTATGTCGTGTTGCGTGCTGGACGCGGCTTGAAGTCAACTGGTTACATTTCAGACGTCTGAAACGCAAAGTCGTCACCTCTAGCTTGTTGAAGATGTTCGATGTGCCTACTTGCCAAGAAGTGCTCGACCCGGCCAGGTCCGGCAAGTCATCTGCAGATGCGGGTGAAGAGGACTCAACGATGATGATCATACTATACTATTTACGTATGCAAGGCGCGGGAGGATGGGGCCAAGGTAGACGAAACCCGGCGTATGCTGGACCTTTCGAGACATTCCAGAGATCATCTCGAATAATCTTCTTGATGTTTCTCGTCTCGACTTATATGAAATAATCTATCACTTGCCGGGTCGGACAGATACTACTCAACCGACCTCGTACAATACTTACCGACGGCGATCGTCGTGTAAGGTCACAGTCACCGCCATCGTCATCGTATTAGGATATACGGCCTCTTCCGAACCGGTAAACTCGCCAGCACCATCCCTGATTCGGAAGTACCTGCCTACCTACCAAGTACCTACTTGGGAAGTTACTGAGAAACCACGGCATAATCCCTAATGAGGAGTGCGGCACCTACGTCTTTCCAACACTTCAGCTTCTGCAGACCGGGTGCCACACGTATCGAGTAAGGCCTTCACAGCCTCCCGTCCTACTGTGCACTCGTCCGCCCCCTCTCACTCCAGCGGCGGACCTTCATGTCACGTTGGACCCGGAGGCCCTGAACCGTGGGGGGAGGGGTAAGAGCCAGACCTGTGACCTGGTCCATATGCGAGAAACCCAGCCATCCTGGCCCGAGAATTCGGAATCATGGCACACTTCATATATCGATCGACCGGTCTGTATCATCGCATTGTTGTAAAGGAGGGAAGGGGGCGTGCGCATTCAGACTGTCCATCAGGGCAGCCCTGTCGATATTGAGATTAGTCGGGAAGGGATACATTCGCACCCAACGTGCTCCCAATACTACCCACCCTCAGGAACCAGGGCAGGCATTCGGAAGAAGGCCAGGGCCATCGTCATTGCATCACGTACAGAGTCTTCTTCGGTGCAACGGTGGCTCAGGCACGGGACGGACTGGTCCTGGCCCAGGTAGGAACCGGCGGGGAGCACAGGAACAAAGTCTCGAAGGCGAAATTGTGCGAAGGAACCCGGGACCTGTGATAGGCCCGGCCCTGGAAGTCTTATTGGGCTGACAAGATGCGTCCAACATGACGGTATGCAGGCCTTGGTCCGACATATGACCGACTTCGGGCCGCGATCGCCAGTCTTCCTGCTCGGTGTGAGTATTGCCTTGCAGTGAACCAAGACGTCTGGATAGCCATTCATGCATACCGATGAAGTACCCTACTCAAGTACTTATAAATGCTGGGAGGTTGTGTCTCGTAATACCGGCAAGCGGATTAACACGGCCGGGGTGATATCTTACGGCCGGGTCCGAACACTGACCCAATACATTGGAAAGGATATGGGAACTTGCATATCCAACCAAGAGTAGTCCTGCCTGCTCAAGAAGACAAGACGCAACATGCCGTAAACCAGGAGACGTCCCCATAACATGCGGCTTACCGAGCGGATATCAGCAGACACCCGGGGACGTGCAAGGCAGATTTCGGAGATATGACCCGTGGACACCGGCATGTGTCACTCACTCACTTGCTGTGATGTCGAACGGCTCAAGGGATTATTGATTTTCCGTGATAAGCCTCACATAGGGCAGTTTTCATCTGTTAAACACTCTTAGAATCCATTTGGTGACTGGTCGATCTGGGAGACACTAGCCAGGTATCTGCGTCGACGGCAGCACCCGAACTCCTCGTCCCGTACCAGGCGCGCAACGCATACCTCGGCCTCCCTGGGCCATTGATTCCAGCGGGTGAACGTCGCTATGGTGGCCAGGAAGATTACAGATACAAGCCACGTTCACAAGCAGTCTGACCACAAGTCTGTGTCCATGGCACATTGTGGTATAAAACTCGCCCCCGTTGGACCTCGACCGGCGGCGTTCTCAGATCGTTGTCAAGTATTTAGCTAGAGTCAACCTCCAGTAGCTTCCAAGGCTTGGTTGTCATGGGAAGTGAGCTAAGGAATACTACCGCATCATAGAGGTCGAGACTGCAACGTCCAATTACATACCCAGGGTCAAGGTCATTCAGGTGCAAGGTGAAACACAAATGTATCAGACTCGTTTGTAGTGTCAAGGATGTCACCAGGCAGCGTGGTAAGGCGTATCGAAGATCACGCCTGAATGTGTGCTATACTCGGTCTATCCCCGCCTTTCAACAACATTTAAAGGGTAATAGATGGGTTGATATTGCTTCTATCCTAAACCTATATAACTTTCTGGTGCCCTGCCTAGATACCGCCGCCGTGAAATTCGGAATGATATCGCACAAACATCTATTGCGTTATCGAAGTGCCGATACCCCGTATGTCCGAGCACAAACGCCATAACACCGGCCACTGCGCAAGTAAAGTATACTAATATATCGATCGTCCCGCAATGATGCGGTGTCGTAAAGAGGGTTGTCATCTCTGCGGCCCAACCCCAAAAAAAATATCACTTCCTAGTCTAGCCAAAGACCTTCAGGAACCCCCAAATCCCCACACCACTGAGAACGGGAATAGTCAGGTTGTCATCCCACCCAAAGATATCCACGACTTCACTCGCCGCAGCAGCAAAACCTGACCACAGGCTCATGACACCAAGAGCCAGACCACCCGATATCGTAGCCTGAGCATCGGTCAAGCCGACCGCGGTGGCAAGTTCATGGGGGAGACTCAGGGTCCCCTTGAACATGAAGTTCTCGTCGCCCGGCATGGGCCCGATGGTGGGGGCCAGCCAGCCCCAGAAGCCCCACGCGGTCAGGACGCCCACGAGGCATGCCGCTGTGGAGCCAGCAAGGGACTTACCCTTGCTGATACGGAGTGTGTACCTCCCATACAGCCTCCCGAAGGTGCTAGCCGCGGTGTCGCACCAGCTCAGGAGCAGGACGCCCATGACGCCGATGTCCTTGGGGAAGAAGTACAGGGCTGTCCACGCACCCAGGAGGTAGAAGATGACGCCGTTCCACCCGACGAATTCGCTCTCGCGCATGAACGCGCCCAGGACCTTGACGTATAACCTGTTGAAGGAGTCGTTCACGTGGCGGATGTAGTCGACGGTCGCGATGGGGATTAATGCGCCCATCAACCAGGGGCAGACCGACGAGGTCTGGGTGCCGGAGGTGTAGAGCCAGATGACGAGGAAGCCGATGGAGACGTGAAGCAGTTTCCGAGGAACCTCGTGCTTGTGGATAAAGGTCCGCCAGTGTCTGTGGATCGGTATCAGGCCCAGCGGGCTCGGGCTCCGGCTGAAGTCTCGCCAGCTCCAGCCTGGTCCTTGGGCGGAGTTCGGTGACAAGTGGCCGTTCTCCTCTTTGGGTTTGCCATTCTCCGATGGCTGGTCAATTGATATCGTTTTCTCGGGATGGATGGGCGTCAGGCCGTTGAGCTTCCCCTTGTCGAGAGGGCTCCTGCTTCTGACCCTGGACCTCCCCGTACCCTCGCGCTCTTTCTCCTCATCGGTCGGGTCTTGCTTCACGCACTGGGGCGTCGCCAGGCGCTTCCTCCTGGCGGCCGACCTGGTCACGGGACCGAGGTAGGATGAAGAAGACTCTTGGGAGACGTCGCGCTCGGAAGGCGTCGGACTGGGCGACACCACGCGCGGGGTGGGCGGGACGGCCGGCTTTGTACGGACGGACATGATGTCGGATGGGAAAGGTGGGAGGGCGGGAGAGGAGACGGTGCCGAAGAACAGGCGCGGGACGTCGTGAAGGCGTACAGAAGGCCAAAGGAATGTGGTGATGGTGCAGTTATGGTCAGGGCTAAAGTGGAGATGTCTGTCTTGCCTCGGTTCTCGTTCGCGCGTAGTTGTAGCAACGGGGTTGGCGGAAGAAGCGGCGGGGTGGTGAGGAGGGTGGAGCAGAGCCACTACTGTTTGGATGGGATCCAGCGTGAGATGGATTTCTTGTGCGGCCAAGAGTCGTGACTCCGCCGCATGTCTGCAGAGTAAATAGTAGAAAGAGGCTGAAGGGGTGGGAGTGGGGGGCGGGTTTTTCTCCTGATATAGAATCCCAGGACCAGGACCAGGACCCTTTCTTTATCTATGCAGCTATGTAGTTATAGTATGGAGGACTAGCTTTTGCCCACCCGCCACAACGCGGGAGTAAAAGTTAAAAGGCATTTAGAGTATTTAATTATATAGTTTCTAGCCTTTAAACTATATTACTTTTTTCCTCCCTTCCGTTTATTTAATATATTCTTATTTATTTCCTTATTTTTAATTCTTTTTCTTCTTATTTAATTCGCTTTTATTCTTCTTTTCTGTTGCACACTGGATCAACCACTATACTAAAAGAATTAGGCCAGCTAAACAGCTGGATATCACCCTAACGTTTGTGCCTATAGGCTTCAGGTGGTTTTACCTGCCTCCTTGTACTCAGAGACAGGGTGTGCATCAAATGCCACCTACGGACAAAGTGACTTACGTCCGCGTAAGCTATACATAGGCCCTCCAAGTACCTCTAGTCTGTCCGGTAGCGCGTCCATATCCTTCGGAGTCTCTCAGGCTAGAGCTTGTAACTATATACTGAAAAGGCGCTCCCGCTCGACGTATTCCAGAACTCGTCAGCTCAGCACTCGAACTTACGACCTTCGGC
>LKEA01000048.1:160250-222441 GCA_003795315.1 Cytospora schulzeri | reverse complement strand
TAAGGTTAGAATCGAAGATTTCTTACCCCCCCTTATCGATAAAAAATAAATAAAAATATCGTTATATAGCCCGGATCGCGACAATTCCGATTTAATTAAAAGTATTGAAATCCGATAAGAACTCGGGGCGTAACGGCTGGTTAAAGCGGACGGCTGCGGACGGGCGAATCAGAGGCTGCCGTTCGGCCCTACCCGATAGGGATTTAGTGGAATCAGACCTAATTCCACTAAATAATAGCTGTTAGAGTCTTATAAAGATTATATATAAGAGTATTCCGGTTAGGGTATATAAATTAGATCTAGCCGGATAGCGATAAGCCTTATTAGTTAAATAGAATATTAATAAGACTAGAAGAGTATAAAACTAATATTTATTTATCTATATTTTATTAAAAATTTTAAAATCGGGTATTCTATAAAAATAATAGTCTTATAAATCGGCTATTTACTCTTTATAATCGTAAGAGTAAGCTATTCCTTCTTTTTAACTATAAAGTTTAATTATATTCTTCTTATAGTTATAATAACGGTTAGTTATTTTTTCTTTATAATTATAATAAAAAAGGATAAAGTAGAATCGAGAGCTCTAATAATAACTTAAATCTTTATAGAAGTAGTATAAGAGTTAGCTTATTTTTAATAATTTCGATTACTTTATTAGTAAAGTTATTCGTTAAAGAAAAGTATTATAATAATTTATAACTAGATATAAACGTTATTTTAACGATTTCGGATTTAAGCTATATCGGGTATTCTTTTATATTTATAATTCTAATAAGCTATAAGATAATATACTCGTTTTATAAGCTTATATAAATACTTCTCTCTCGGAAAGAGTTTTTAATTTCTTATTTTTATTTATTATTAATTATTCTAAATATCTTTATATTTTATCTTTCGAAGTCTTCTTAAAAGGTAATTAAGAGCTCCTCGTTTATAATATAATTATACTAGAAGTTCTTAATAATACGAGTAATAAATATAATAGCTTTAATCTCGTTTAAAATAGCTTTCGTTATAATAATAATCTATAGCTTATTATTTATCTTATCTTAGTTTAACTAAAATATATATAAAGTAATATATACCCCTATAATATATTTCTTAAAAAGAATAAGTCTTATTTTATTCGAAAAGGTCTCGTTTTTTATTATAATAAAAATAAAAAAAGAGTAGTATAATAGAGATATTTTTATATTTACGTTTATTAGCTAATTAATAATAATTTCTAGATTATTTACTTATAAATAGTAATCGTTTAGAATTTATTATATAATAAAACTTACTTATATTAATCTCTTTTATATAGCTTTTATATTATTAAAAAGAGATAAACTAAAAAGAAAATAGGGCGGAGAGAGAGGGTAAGAACTATAAGGAAAATAGGGCGGAGAGAGAGAGGGTAATAACTAAGAGGAAACTAGATTAGAAGAGAGGGTAAGAACTAAGAGGAGAAAAGGTAATAAGAGAAGTACTTAAAGGTATTCTTTAAAAGAAGACGTCTAGGGGTACTTTAAAGGTTAAAGGTGCTTTAGAGGTTTAAGGGTATTTTAAAGGGTTAAAAGTACTTTAAAGAGAAGTCTCTAGGGTTATTTTAGATAGAAGTACCTAAGGGCCTAAGGGAGGGGGAATACCTAAGGCTTTAAAGGAAGGTCGTTCGAGGAATACCTTAGATTTCGAAAGAAGGTCGTTTAAGGCTATTCTCGAGAAAGAGCGATTAGGGCTCTTTTAAAGAAGGTTCGTAGTAAGGAAGGTTCGTAATAAGAAGGTTCGTAGTAGGAAAGTTCGTAATAGGAAAGTTCGTAATCGGAAAGGCCGATTTAAGGCCTTCTCGATAAAGGTTCGTTATAGGGAAGGCGATTTCGAATAGCTTTCTCGAGGAAAGAGCAGCTCTTTTTAAAGTTATCTCGAGGAATTAAATAGTAATAACTTATACGATAGAGCGTACCGGTAGGTCGTAATAGCCTTATCTATAGACGGTTTTCGCTAGTTAGTTTTAAAAGATATTATAAGGGTTTACTAATTAATCTCGATTATTTTCTAGAAGTCTTTATTTAAAAGCTAATATCTATAGATAGCTTTAATCGTAGTATAGATCTCGAGACTTATTCGCGTAATAAGTAGCTTATAAAGAAGACTTAAACGTTACTCGGTAATCTCGAGAAAAGTCTATCTCTTTTTACTTAGCTATTAGAGATTATCTAAGTAATTACTAATTAGTACTAGTTAAGCTTTATACGATCGTATAGTTAGTTTATAGTTAGATATAACAGGTTATTCGTGTTATTATCTATAGAAAAAGTAAGGCTATCGATAGGTCTGTTATAGAGGTCCTTATAAGGGCTTAGATTCTGCCGCCTTCCCTTTTAGGCTAGGCAGCTTACCGCCTGCTTAATCAGGCTATAGCTATTCTATAATATAAGTATAACTATAGTTATAGCTATTTTATTCGATTTATTAAAGCTATAGGAAAATAGCTTAGTTACTATATAAATAGGCATTCCACTTAGGGGGGTGTTCTATATATAGGCTATTTGACTTAATAGGTAAGAGTAGGAATAATAAGTAGCCTAATTATAAGTAAGAAGTAGCTGCACCTTACTTTACTAGTGCGAGCTGTAGCGCGTGCTAGGAGATAACCTCTATAGTAGCCACTATATAAGGTGTACTTAGTCACTGCTTATCTAATCATTGTTACAAATATATTACACCCTCCCCTCCTCTACTGCTTACCCACTAGAGCATGCTGACATGATAAGAATCTTCATTACTATTTCTTTACAGCTCACTCTAATTACAGCAAGCAAACTTCAAGATGTTGCCTAATTTAATCCGCAGTGCACGAAAGCCTACAACACCTTGCATCAGTTTCATACGATCCCAACGCGCGCTATTTTCTTCATCCAAGATAATATCTTTCCAGTACGACTTCGATCCGTACCAGTACACTAGCGGTTGTTGGCTACGCGCTGACACTGCTCAGCGTGATGCCCGTCGCGTTTGTTTCGACTTCGCAACTCTTTGCCAGAAGGCCATCAACTCCTCTCCTGGCGCTAGAACAATCTTACAAGGGGTGAAAGTGGAGGGTAACTTTAACCGCGCATTCATCCTACACCTTGATAATGGGTCCAGAGTCGTCGCCCGGATCCCCTTCTCTGTTGCAGGGCCTTCTCGGCTCGTCACAAACTCAGAAGTTGCGACTATTGCCTATAGTAAGGGAGCACCTCTATCTGTGACCTTTATATACGTGGTTCATTTATATTGACTCATATAGCAGTCCGGGAAAACACAAGTATTCCAGTACCAAAGATTCTTGATTGGAGTGATGATCCAACAAATCCATGCGGGACAGAGTATATCATTATGGAGTACGCTCCCGGTGTACAGCTGTATAAGATATGGCCGCAGATGGACTCCCTTCAGCATATGCGATGCGTCCAGAGTCTCACACTTCTGGTGAAGGAATTACACAGTTTGACCTTCCCTGCATATGGTAGCATCTATTTCGATAACGATTTCATCGATACTGCGCACCGTATTCCCCTCAATCGCAATTTCTTCATCGGACCGCATTGCTCGTTACGGTACTTCCCTTGTTACCCAGGAGATCAACAGATCAGTAACAGAAGGCCATCCAATCAGGGTCCTTGTACGTCAGCTTCAGCATAACATATCCGGCCCGATCTATTCTAAACATTTTTGTGCTTGACAGGGAAGACATTCGACGAATTTAGACACGGCTTAGTCGATGCAGGCATTTCACGCGTGCCCGACGAGACCCCAGGTGGAAGAGCTGATTTCCACGGCTCAGCTGAGGCCAACGTGGAACTTCTAACGAGAGGCGCGGTTGTGCTTGAGGCCCTGAGTCGAGATCCTCGTATCGAAAATATCTCAGCGCCACTTCTACTCCACCCTGACCTACATAAGCGAAACATATTTGTCGACCCTAAGGATCCTACAAAGATCACCGCAGTGATTGATTGGCAATCAACGTGCCTCGACCCCGCTTTATTCTATTTTCAAGACATACCAGACCTTTGTAGTGGTACCGAAGGATCTTACCAGCGGCCTGATTCTGAACGAAGCGCAGAGGAGACTGCGAGGCGAGAAGTGTCGGCTAGGGATATGGCTATCTGTCAACAGACCTGGGATGTTGGGCTAAGAGGCTGGGCGCCACGTCTATATGCGGCACAGAAAACCGACGAAACCCTTACTCGCCCATTTCGATACTGCTATTCCTGTTGGAAGGATGGGGCGACTGGCTTCCGCAATGAGCTTGTGGAACTGTCTCAGAAGTGGAAAGAACTCGGCCTGGACGGGTCTCCTACGTATCAGCTCACGGCCGAAGAGCTGGCCGAACATACTCGGCAGTGGAACGATTTCCAGGACGCCGTCAACCTAAGAAACGGTATCGCCCAGGGCCTGGACACTAATGAAGAAGGATGGTTCCCTATAGAGAAATGTGAGACGGCGAAGGAGGCTGCGGCCGAGCTCTTGGAGCATTGGTTAGCTACAGCACGGGATGATGATATGGAGATAGAGAAGGCCAAGCAGCTCTGGCCTTTTGATTGCTAAATCAATATTATAATTAGAAGATTCTTCGGTCTTGAGGTCCCCCCTTCGGCCTCCTGCTCTTTTTTCTGTACGCTGAGGGTTAAAGAGGTCTCTTTACGGCCTCATATGCTACCCTTGCGAAAGTCCGTCGAGGCCAAGGGCAGCACTGGTCAACGGTGCAAGTGCATTCTACTTTCAGCTGCCCCACGAAGAACCTTGTCTTAACTTCTTGTATTAAGTCATTCATCTTCTCACCCAATGAGAAGGGCAAGTAATCTGTCAGCGTTCACAAGAAGTATTTATTTCGTCACAAATGTATCACATCGTCTTTTGCACGTTGTCCAGACTTCACCCAAATTTCCATCTAAATTATAAGGTCTTCCCACAATCTCATCACAATTCAATACACAGGTAGTTATCAATGTGAAAAGGACTATCACCAGCTTCTTAAACACCATCTTCGGAACTAATAAATCCAAAGATGTGAGGAAACTAACGTCAACTGCTACGCAATTCGGACACGCCCGGATATTCCCATCGCAGACTAAAGACGCCGCCTTTCACAATCCGACGTCCACACATCTAATTTCTATGTTAATTAATATAGATATCAGTGCCTAAAGACTTGATATATTTGAGTTCATTTCGACTTTGTGTACATAGTAAAGCTTGGCTTACTGTAGGGTGACGTTGTCATACATACCTAGGTACTTAAGCGAGCGATACTACCGCAGCGGAAGCCTCGCGGCTTAGGTAAGCGCCTCGCTGAATTCCGACGTCAAGAAACCCGGAGCTTAATCCAACCCCGGCATCCTCCACCGAGCCTTGTCAGGACCTTACCTCCGGGATCATTTCTACGGAATCATCTAAATTATGACAACCAGCCTCATATGCAAGCAACAAATGCTTGATAGTCATATCGAATATAACGCATTGGTCAGCTTTGATGAAATCATTTCTACGCGTCGGAACAAATGGGTTTGGTACACTGGTCAGCATTTAGAACAGGGCAGAGGGACATTGCTAACACCCTTGGGTCTCTCTCCCTGTCGCCCAAGTACTTCGTATTCACCATTCCTGGCGAAATGAAGCCACTTCCCATCGAGGTACACATCGAAGATTGATTAGAGGCACGGGAGTGGCAGAATGATATTTTTGCGAGAAAATGCTCAGGAAGGCAGTCCTTATACCCAACAACGTATCCCGATCCTTCCCTTAAGATCATATTTAGTCAAGAGCTCACCTTTCAGGGGATTAGGGACGGTTTGATACCAATGGGCACTTATTGTTCCAGGGAAGGATTGACAAGCGCACCTACATTAAGCTAGGTGGCATTCGGATGTACCTGGAAGACTTTAAGAGCATATTGCTCAGACCATGTCGTCTCTTGTGTCGTGAGCCTTAGTATCAAGTCGGTAATATTGGCACAGTGACGGGGTCTTAGTTGCTTCATCACGTTCTCACCCGGGGCCGTAGAAGACCAGGACAAGGACAGGTCTCTAGCTAATCTGCCACAAGACTTCCGTTACTCTATTGAATGCGCCCACCAAAAGCACCAACGCTGACCGTCATCCCTCTGACTTTGTCATGTAAAGTGGACCGCACCTTGGTGAATGCCATCAAATAACACTGCCAAGATCAACCCTTCCACCTGTCATAAACACGTCGACATGACAGGAGGATCCACATAGGGGGAGTTTGGGGGAGAGACATAGCATGTATCATCAAACATCGCATGTATTTCCCTTAGTATGCCTAACGGATCTCGTTTGTCTTGGGTCCAAGTCATAAAAGCTAGATATAAAGTGACCCCGGGCACTTTTGTGACCCAGGCCAATTCTGGACAGAACACTATTGACTTCTTCCACGGGGAGCCGCTTCTTTGCCCTCCTCAGACTGCAGTCTCAAGCCGTGAAGAGCTGAATCTATCAGTAAAGATTGATTAGCTATACGGGGTTAGCACATTGGATAGGATGACAGCGTTCCAACGAGAACCGCAATAGAGATATGGTGGCGATACTGTGTCCCCATTCCTGGGAATAGTACCACATTTGAAACTATTGTACATTGATTTGAGTGGATAAGTAACTCGGAAACGGACGCAGAGTGAACAATATGGCAGATGAATGTGTAATAAAATCTCGTTCGCTGCAGAGATCCGATATCTCGTTATTGCATGTGATTTCCATAACTGATTACATACAACTATACACAACCTGAGATAATCGTGAGTAAACAGTTATATACATTCCGGCGTCTATCAATATTTACAGCTCAAACATCAAGTTCCGAAATCTTAAAGCCACCAGAGCACAATCGTTGGAAGACGCCTTTAGGATCATACTTAGCTGACACCAGCCTCATTCTCTGTACATTGTCTGTGCCGTAACCCTGAAATACATTCTGTGTGCTGTGAGCATAGTTAAGGTACGTCCAAGGAACGAAACCATTCCTGCTTATAGCGAATGCATGCAAATCGTCAATGAGAGCCTGGACACGGGGACGGACCCAATTTGCCAATGCAACTGTCTTTACGCTGGCACTCGCCTGGACCATGAGGGAATCGTGTGGGTAATGGTGTAGGCCCAGTATATTGCCACCAGCGGCTTCTGAATTCTGTGCGTAGAGACGTGGGATTGGCTGGAAGGCGACATGCGTGTTGCATTCGCCATCTGATACCTGGCTTTGTATATCCTTGGCGAGTTGGAATATGAGCTCGAAAGCCTTTGCCACGATAGTAGTGTCATTCTTGAAGGTTATGGTATACCAAATGTTGCTTGGCCAGAATTTAGCAATGGACGACTCCTGAGATGAAGGGAGAAATAGACCTACTAATGATTCTGTGGAAGCTCCGAGAATGGCAGCATGTCCTGTACCTTTCCCGTAGTGTACCGGCTGACCTTTTCGGGCAAGGACATGAATCGATCAAAAGCCTTGGGCTTCTCGACACCCGCCGCATTGAAAGCCAGTGTCATAATTCCATCGCCACCATACCTCGGCTTGTGACCGGCTACAATGATCATGGTGCTGTCCGGATCATCAGCAGCGTTGGCGGTGAAGTCGACGAGAGCTTGAGCGGCCGACAGCAAATCATCGATTGGCTTGATTGACACGCCACCCCAGACCGGACCACTGGGGAGAGTCCGCATGGTAAAGCTCGTAACAACACCGAAGTTATTGCCACCACCTTTGAGCACACGAAACAGGTCCTCGTGCTCCTCAGCACTGGCTGTGATCAGGCTTCCATCAGCCAGCGCAACTTCGTAGGCTACGACATTGTCGCAGGCGAAGCCGTGACGACCTGTGTAGAATGAGAGGCCACCGCCTAGTAAGTATCCACCAACTCCAACACTGCCGGCACGTCCCCCGCCCACGACGCGCTGGTGAATCTCCAGTTTGTCATATACTTCCTTCCTGTACCTGATTAGTACAAATTCGCAGGGATCCTTCATACAACCTTGGAAACAGTGACTGCGATGTATAGAGATTCAGGAACAGTGCCTCGAGCAAGTAATTTGACATACCAAGTGGAGCCGGACGCTATGCGTGCTGTGTCCGTGTTTGGATCATACTCGATCGACTTGAGGAGGCTTAAATCGATGGTGACCCCGCCATCGATGTTGTTACTCCCAGCCCTGTTGGTACACCCACCCGAGCGAACTGCAAAGGCCTGACCGGCATCAGAGAGAGCCTTCACAGCTGTGGCTAACTCAAAAGCATTTCGCGGCTGAACAAAGCATCCAGGCTTAAGCTTTGCGCTGTTATCAAAGTACGATTCGGTGCAGGCCGCGTACTTGGGGGTGTCTGGAAGAACGATCTGAGATGCTAAACCTGCATCGATGAGGCATGCTGTCTGGGCAGACTTCATTGTTTCTTGCAGTAAGGTACTGAAGGACTTGATAGAGGATAGGTGAGGATGTTGTTTGTTTTTCAGAGAGAAAAGGTTGTGGTGTGTAGGTTCAACCTTAGGATGGGTTGCTCGGTGAGTAAATAATTGGTATTGATCTTTTGTCCATGTTTCAGATGCCATATTATCCCATGTTTGTCCGAGGCAGGGGTAGGTAGATCATTCCAAGAGAGCTGCCCTTGTTCAACCGGGCGGCATCGAAGTCCGAGAGGTAGGTAATATCCGGTCGGATGTATTGTCATGTTGGGAAGAAATTATGGATGTGCACCAATCCAAGAGACGTCGAGATGCTCTAGGAGCCAACTGCAGGACGCAAACCCCTGAGACCCACAAACAACCATTTCTTCTCAACCAGCCATCCGTGTCAGTCTGTTCGATCGACCCGAACACTGCTAGTCCGGGCAGGATCAAGATCGTCCACGGAGGTAATCAGGAGAGTGTTGACCAACTACATCCATCGGTCGATGAGGACAATGGATGTCGAGGAGGGGGGTAAACCATTTGCAGAGCTATCCGAGACCTTCTCCTAGGCCCACAAAGGCGCAAGGACGAGGGAAGCTTTCAGTACGTCTTTGTGGGACTGGACAACCACCGGAGAGCGAAGGTCCTGTTGCGAAAATACTTGTTCACTTTCATTGACCAACAACACGGGCATGGGTCGGTCAATCAATTTCGTGTCATCATCCTCAACAAATTGCGCGACTCGACCAACTATTACCTTGATTTGATTGACTTTGACCATTACCCTATCGGGAAACCACAACGTCAGTCGATCGTGTTATCCTTTGGCCTTTATCAAGCAGCTTACACTGGAGAATGTTGCCGCACATGCCGCTGTATACGACATGGTCACCAGTCTGTTGCTGTTATCAGTCGAGTAATTCCTTAATCCTTCACTATCGGAAAGTTAATTGTGAATCTTTCCCCTGACATCTGCTGGGATCGTTTCTGAAAGTCATTACCACAACAACCAAGGTGGAAGTAATCCCATCGCAGCAATGGTTTCCAACCAGACAACTGTCCTCAAATCGAGGGAAGTGCTGTGGTCTTAGGTCTAATACAAGTCGATAAATAAATGACCACTCGGGTATCGGCCGCGGTCTGGCTGAGGCATCGCTCCCTCCTCCCAACCACACTGTCATCGCGGCTGTCCGTGATTTCGACAGTACACTCATGGGCTTCAACCAGCAGAGCGTAGCAAGCTCCTTATAGTCAACATTGAGAACACATCGACAAGTGACCTGACATTGCGGTTACAACCGCATCTATTGGCCCAATGGATGCGTTGCTCAAGGTCGAGGATACGAGTCTGGAGCACCTTCGCAATCTGTTCGAGATCAACACCCTCTCATTCGTCACGCTCTTCCAAGCAACTGGCCACCTTCCAAAGGCTACACCCAACACGAAGGGCGAGGGAGTTCACGAAGGTCCTAGCGCTCACCTCCAGGCCGAAATCAATCCCACTTGATTCCACGCGTGGAATTGAATTTGTTGAGACTAGTTTGTGCTTTCGACTCAATCCAATTTCCTCACGACCTTTCAAGTCATCAATCAATTCCATATGAGTCTCGCTGTGATGGATTCCCCTAAGAAATAGTTCCGGAGGTCGATTCGGACTGTAGGGATGCACAAAACCCCATTTATGTTTTCTTTCATAAAGTTCACCTCCAACGCTGCTTCAGTCGTGGATATGCCCAGGTAGAATACGGAATGGAATTATCCCGATTAAATGGGAGCTATAGTGTCAGGAAGTCTGCCCTGAAGTATCTAGTCCCCCGTACGCACTTCGACAACCCGTAGCTTCCCAAGGGTTATCGCATAGGATATGAACCCAGGTTTCGTACAGATGGATGATAGAAACGCTACGGCCCATGCATTTAGCATGAAGCAGGTGCCTCACACGCAGTCCCAGGTACCAAGGGTCGCTAAGCCAGTCAGATGGTTCTACTAGGTCTGAGGCCTCAGGCCAGACTTTTTGATCTCGATGGCAATATAACGGCGTAGTAGTTGTGTCACTAAGGCTGCGGTGAAGATCTCAATCTGGGACGCTGGGACAGTGCAGCAAACATTGCCCGTAAAACACACTATCATCAGTGATATCCCAATCGAGTTTTCTAATGAACTCACCAGTGCGACTGCTTAACATAATTGACTAGGAAGTTTCCTGAAAATACCCGCTATGAGCTCCGAAACGTGATCAAGTTAACCCACACTCGGACTTTCCCATGTCCACACCGGGGCAGGGAGGGTCAGGGTCATCACAGAGACACTTGTTGGTTCGATGCTACACTGCGCAACATTGAAACTACAGACCAAGCTCCAGAACTACCTAGGGTACGTACGGCAATTGGAAAAGTGCATTGCAGCTGTACCTGCCCAGGTGTGATTCCCCGCCCTGAAGCAATACGGCAGAAAAGGGGGGCTGACCTACCAGGTCTCACAGGCTTCCCGCCCAATTCCGATCTTTGACCCTCTACCTGCTCGCGTCATTTTTTCATTCACCTTCTTGAAGTAACTGATTAATCCATGTTCCAAAAGCCTCTAAATGCTGTCATGGTGTCTATTAATACTCTGAGGCTGTCATACTTTACCGTCCACCACGTTCATGCACACGATCATCAGGCCTTGTCATCATCATGGCTTTCCATCCTAAACAGCTTACGCATTACCAAGCTGAACATCTTGCCGAGCTCCGAGGAGATGTTAGCGAACAGGCTATCAAGCTTGATTTGGACTTGATTCATGCTTTCTCCGACGGTGATGTGATTCACGATAATGCATGCGATTCCGGGGCAGTCACCGAGACCATCATGGCTCTCAACCGCCAAACGTAAGCATACACGCGACCGACATCAACGCACAATTGTTGCCGCGGTCACGAAGCACAAGTGGCCTGTCACCACTGCGGTTATATCGGCGCAAAATCTCGACTTCCCGGGAAATAAGTTCACGCACTCCTTCACCGTCTTCGCCTTCCATTGTCTCGGCGACCTTGACACTACGGCAAAGCAAGTCTATCGCACCCTCAAGACCGGTAGAACTGCTGCCGTCTCCATCTCGATCCCCATGCCGCACGTTGATGCCCTTCATCATGCTCACTGGCGCACTCGCGGCAGGGACGGACCCATGCCGACAGTGCTGCCACTGGAGGCATTCCAGGAGGCAGACCTACGAAGGGCACTTGAGATTTGCACAAGCTGTTACATAAGGGTCTTCAAGCACCTCATGCATGTATGCAATGCCGCAGAAATCGACGCATCATGGCTTCGAATATCCGCATCGCCGGCCCGTTGACAAATTTTCATATGAACTTGTTTTTGTATCCTCGACCTAGCGTTCTTCTTACAAGCTGCACGAGGTCGGTCAAATAAGCAGTCAACTACGGGATTTTGGCACCCACAAGCGTTGACCGCTGACGCACCTAATGAAACGAGCACGACGCCAATCTCGAGCAATGATTGGCGTATAAAACGCAATCCCTGTTATAACATGTTGGGTAACGAATCCCTAAACCTGATAATATCTATATGCCTAGTAGGTACTCTCTCCTCCAAGGAAGTACCTAGCGATGTTCGAAGCAAAGGTAAAGAGGGCCTGGGTTAGGGACAAATTGATCCCTAACTTCATCCAAGACACGATTACCAGTCTCACCGGGCGCTAGCCTGAATCGATATTTCTTGATAACCCTAGCAACAAGTCCCCTCATAATATCCTCGGCAAGGAAACGCCCGATACATGACCGGCCCCCTTCATCAGTTCCACGCCAGTCAGCTCGATCCACAGGGCCTAAGATGTTCTGAGAGATGGTTTCATACCAGTGCCGAATGGAGTGTATCCATTCTTGTTCTTTATCATGTTTGGGCTTGTGGTCCAGCGTTCTGGAATAAAGTCGAGTGGTTTCTCGAAACAATCCGCTCCTTGTGTATCCAGTTGTCAGCTGAATAATACTGCAATACTGGATTCAAAAAATATATATATATAAAGCCTTACTTCTGTTAATGGAGTACCGAGGGCAGACTATAGTCGTGAAAGGTGGAATGAGTCTGCCGCCGATGGTGATACCATTCTCTTGTGTCTTCCTGGAACCGCCACTAAGAAGCGAGGGATATAGGCGCAGTGTTTCCTTGATGACGCCGTTAAGGTGCGGAAGGCCACTCAGAGTTCTGAAATCCCTCACATCGACATCCGCCACTTCCTCGAGAATCTTCTCTGCATGCACTGGGTGTTTGGCCAGTTCAGCGAACAAGCCGATGAGTGTCACTGTTGTCGGATCACTAATCCTCGTAAGCAGAAAGTTCAATAAAAACAGTGATTTGATAAAAGGCTGGCTTACCTTCCGGCAACTATAGCTAGCAAGCTGTCACCGGTGAGCCAGGAAAGGCTCCCGTTGCGGCCATTTGCGGTACCGCGGTCCTTGTTATTGTTATCTTCCATCAGGTAATGAGCCAGGTCTTCCCTGCTGTTGTCCATAGTGTTCGATCTAGCGTTATTGAGTCTACACCGCATCTGGCTGCTGCACCACTCGAGTGTATCGTACCAGTCCTTCACTACACCCACTCGCGGTGCCATCCTTAGACCAACGTGAAGGAGCCATGGCGTTGGTGTGAGGGGCCCGAGGATGGACAGCGCATTCTGAAGGCGGGTAATGATCGGACCAGCGTCTCTATTTTCGAGCATACTGAAAGAGTTGCTGAAAACGAACTCACCCATAGCATCGAACCCGAACCAATACATGTAATCGCGTAAGCTCGAAGGCCGATGAGAAATGGCGTCAGCTTCTATCAGCCGGTCGAACTCGTCCAAATGCGGCAATATCCTGCTCTCGTACAGCTGCAAAGCCTTGGCTGAAAACCCTGGACGCCATTCGCGACGGCGGGCAGCATGTATCTCACCTACACGAGTATTGACGAGTGCAGGATAATTGATACCTTCGAGGAGATCGTAGAACTCGGACTTGACACATTTATTGCCCGGACCGTCGGTTTTCATGAACACGTCCGGAGTGAAGATCGTAACCTCAGCTGGGCCTATCCTTCTCGTCAACAAGACTTATTCCCAGGGTTTACTAGAGATTAGACCTATCTCAGGAAACCCCTCTGTTCCTCATGGCTTCTTGGGACACATACCTGTTCGTACAAAGTCTCCGTACCTTTCGTGTAATTTGGCCAGGACAAGATGGTTTTGGCTCTTTCGTGCGGCCCATACATGCCATATTTTGCTCATAGGTGCGTACCAAGGACCCGGGAATCCGGCCTTAGTGAGGCGATGGAAGAATACGCGGTAGAAGATGATGCTTAGTACGATACCAGGAAGATAGCCCCAGAAAATAGAGTTCAGTATCCCACACACCACTGCAGTTTCGTCAGGCGCGAATCTGCTCCCTAGAATCAAGAAGAGTGCGGTAGAAGCATGACTGATAATTATATGAGGTGCCTGTATGTGCCACTCGCCATGGATGAAGATGCTGTAGTGAATGATGATGCCACAGGTCACACCCAAGGCATAGAAGAGGGCTTGATAGTAGCCGTAGGGCCATGTGTCCATGAGGTTCGCCATCGCTCAACACGATATCACTGATTCCAAGTCATGAGACGACCTGAAAGTGATCAAAACTGGAGATTATATTTCAACATTTTGGTTAGCGTCGCATTCTTGCAAAAGCTTGATGGAGTATTCGCCGCCGACGCGATGCACCGCAGGCCTCGGTGCATAGGCCCAATTTCCGACCATATGGCCGATGGTGAAAATGGGAAGCTTTTCGCGAGGTGGTGTCGACTCTGCTACTCGGAAAGCTTTCTTGGAAACATTGTAATAATCAATAGGGTGTAGACCTAGTAACTGGATGGTTGCAAAATCGCCAGCTGTGGTAACTATCACATTTCGATGCATGCCACCTCACCCAACGCAATGCCAGTAATTCCCTTGCATATTACCCAGAGTAAGATACCTAGATACTTGAGTACTCAGTGACCTTTGGTCATCACACTGGGTCCCCGCGTATTGCATTGAAGGGGTTATTTTTCGTCCGCCTCGATAAGACGTGTAGGGAGATAGCAGCTCCGCTGTAGGGCAACCTGATGCAACTGATTCTATATAGAATGGGTTCCCAAGGGTTGATTCTAGAGGAGGGTTTAGAACAGCATTTCCTGGCTGACAACTACTTGGTACCCCGCTGAGATGATCAACTCCGCATTGTTACTTCCTCTAGCGAACTGTTCATGCTGTCTGCCGATCGCTCGACACTGGTGGTTCGGCTTCACACCAGGTATTGAACTCATATACCGTATCCTGAAGCAATTCCGTGTCTGTTGGCTCTCTGGGGTTTCGGAAACGCTGGAAGCCACTGCGGGGTATATTGTTGTCTTGCCTCTCTTTTTTGGTGCTTTGACGACCGCTATTGTTTGGAGTGAACCAAGACCACATCCGGCTGCCCCTGATAAGCCTATTGAAGTATGCTCCAGACGTCATCTTGCTAATCGCTGGGCTCACATATATCTTGACGAGCGGCCCGAGGGTTGGCAGGCACACGCAGATAATGCCCAGCCAGAGCTCGAACATGCTGATTGTAGATATTGTTCCCAGTGTGAAGGTATAGTCATTGATAACCACAGATTCGGCAGTGTATTGAAGCCGCCAGCACATGACGCCGACAGTACTGTTGAATAGAGGTCAGTCAGCCGACGGGCAGGATACAGATAGCATGCAAGACACTTACACTAGTCCCAAGCTGAACATGATAGTGATAAAAAGCTTCCTTGTTGTCGTCATCTGTAGCTTCCAAAGTACAGGCATTGGTAGTATCACAACGGAGAGGTCGAGGACAAGATTCAAGCCACAAGAGATATACTCTTGGGTGACGAGGTTTCGACACCATCCACCGGGTACCGGATTCCATGGCTCATCGAAAGGATGGCACTGTGTCATGAAAATAACAAGGAAGGCGATGCCGAAAGAAGTAACCAGAAGCATGAGGATGAGCGCGCCAACTTTGGTAGCCCTGGAGATTGCGAAGATCCTGGTATATAGATAGAGCATGGAAAGCTTTGCGCTGACAGTGCCTAATAGCCATGTAATGTCGGCTGCAATGAGTAGCTTTTTGAAGTGCAATATGGACTGATCAGAATCTGCTGATACGCGTACGTACGAATGGCAAGGCCACGCCAGTAGGACTCACCTTGTACTGCACAGCAATCTGAGATGGGCCCAGATCAGCTAGATGGTGGCCTAACCCGTTGTAAATACCCCACATGGCACAGCCACCCAGCGCCATGGTGCTTGCCTGAGGACGAGGCCATGATTAGAGCGGATAGATGCAAACGGAAGTTTGAGAAGCCACTTACATATGCGAGAGCTACCAAGTAGTCATCCGCGAATATCCTCCGCCGAGTCACCCTTGCTGCTACATAGCGCAGCACTAAAAGAATAGTACAAATAGTCGTGAAAACATAGAAACAAATCATGAGGACAAGGCCGCTGTGGCTGAACCCGAGACCAGACATCTTGAAAGTGTGTTTTTATGCAAATAAAGCCGTAAACAAAACCATTCAGAGCTCTGGCTCGTTGCATTTGCATTCACCGAGACGATATGATACTAATCCTTTTATATTGCATCAGCGGAGGAGTCACCTTGTCCTCATTGTTGGCCGGGCATAGAAAGGAGACAATCCAAATTTGGGGATACCGACTGTTGGCCGGAAAAATGTGTTTTCAAGACGAGCCACGGGCTTGCAGGAAATCCCATGAAAGCGATTGACGCTTTACATGGCCCCCAACTTGTCTTCACAAACATCCTTGCAATCCTACCCTACTCAGCGAAGTTGTCTTGCAGTAGCATAACGTACGGGGCCCAACCATAAAAGTCCCATAACTGCAGACAGCATGTTGGCCAAGCGGTCGGTGTGACAAGCAACATTTTGGACATGTGTTCGATGAGGCCATCGTGGCCCGAGGACTGCACTCGAATCCGGTAAGCCGCGACCCAGAAAAACGGCGGGAGGTGGGGGAAGATTCCTGATGTAGCCTCTGAAAGTAAGTTGGTGGCTGGCTCGGAGACTTGAATGGAACTTCATCCTGTGTTTATGCGGCGGTAAGGACCCGCCGAAAATAGAACCAAGCAGACGCTGATCTTCATGTAGGTGAAAGGGAGAGGATGCTGCGGCAGGGTAGTATAAGCCCAAGCCCAACAGTTGGTAACTGCAGGTGTTAGGGGTGGCATGTACATTGAGAACGGAACGCGGCGTAACCATGGGACTGGTATACCTTCGGATACGTTTCTCTCCAAACCTACCTACCTAGGTAGGTAGTCGGTCCTTTCTCGGTGAGTGCATGGTGGCCTGATAGCAACATCCCTGGAGGTTGTCGTATCAACGATGGGTTTGATTTCCCTTGATACCTAGCTACGCATGAAAGGATTCCAAGACATTGATTTGACGATGAACTTGTGCCTATGACAAAGATTGGGAATGAGCAGCCGAAGGTGGTCAGCAACGAGGAGCAGTTTTGGAAGGTGGGATGAGGGTCAACACCAAACGAAAACCGGCCCTTTAGGTTGTAATGCATCAAAAGACACCTGGAGGCATCCGTAACCAGTGCAACCGTGTGCAAGCATGTGCCTTGATATAGATTATTTGTGACTACTCCTTGGAGCCGCTATTTTCCACTGTGAGACTGGGGTTTTCTTGCCATTGCATTCTGCATGGGTATTCTTCAAGCACCAATCAAGGAATGAGAGACAATTGGATCATTTGAAGTGTTGAAGAAATCCCGCGCCGCATATTCACATCGCTTCAAAGTCCGTCGAAGAAGCTACTTCAACTAAACAGTCCATAGGCCCATTCGAGATGTTTTAGATACGGAGTAGGTACTCATGGAGAAATTACATGTTTGGATACGGCCAACCATTGATCCCGCTTGTCATCTGTATCCCAGTCTGGATAGTCTTTGCCTGCGCCTTCATTTCCTCCACATCCCAATTGGCCCAGACAGATCGACCCTTTAGGAATGAAGCCTCAGGGCTCGACATCCAGACCAAAAAGTGGGCTGGAAGCTTGACTGTAATATTTATCCAAGTGCAACACACTATTAGCCAACTGGGCACACAACAGGCAAGTGAGGCTATACATAAGGAGTATGTTCAGAGACAATGATGAGTGAGAAGGACAGCGAAAAGGCAACTACACCGCAGGAAACATCAGACGTTGTATAACAGAAGGTGGCAGACATACCGTTGTCCATGGGCAACAAATTTGCCTTGGCGCCAGTCTTGGTGAAAATATCTGTCTCGATCATTCCGGGATGGACAGTAGCGGCCAGAATATTTGGTTGTTCGGCCGCGAGAAATTCTATGATCTTGACCTGTGCGAGTTTTGAGGCCATGTAGGTTGACATCCCGGGAAGCATGGCCACAGGCAGCGCCATACTACCGGAGGTCAGCGCGAGAAAAGTAGCATTGGTGACATTTGCAGTGGGTATGAATGCCTGGATTGCATTGAAGACGCCTTTTGTATTAATCTGCAAACGGCGGACATCCAGCCATTCAGTCAGTCTATCAAAGGAAGCGGCTGTGGTGACTAAAATCTTGACGTATTACAACCGAGTGGGAAGATGTCAAGTCAGAAACCAGTGGAATTCGTGACTTTACCTCGAAGCTTTGCCACCAGTCGTTCGGATCAGCCGAGGCCATGGGTGATGGGGTCGAGCAATGGGCGGCGGAAAGCACAAGTACATCCCATGTACCGACCAAAGATGCGATTCGCCGCAGTGATTTCAAGTCGCCTACGCTGGAAGCGTGGACCTCGACTGATGCGCTTTTGGTCAAGGCTGCGGTCTCCTTCAAAGAGGTTTCATGACGACCAATGAGGACAAGATGGTCCGCGGCAGCAGTAGCGAATGCCTTGGCTGTCTCTCGACCAATTCCACTGCCCTATCCAGCGTACTCAGAAAGGTATGGTCAGTTGCTAAGGTAGACGTGGAATTGGATGACATACTGCACCTATGATGACGATCCTCTTGCCCGCGGCACTCAGCTCAGTTCGCTGCGGTGAAATCGCCTCGTAGGTGTCATTGTGCCACGTCGGAGTAGCAGACGGTAGAGGGGGCATCTTTCTTGGTGGTAGAGGAGTCTCGCCTTGGATCAACTTGTGAAAGCACTCTCTGCGTATGGCACCTGCTATGCTGCATCGCGGAGTCCACGAGGAGAATTTCAAAAAGGACGGGGACAGCCTGAATCAAGTAAAACCAAGTCGACCACTTCCAAAGGTTATGGCAATTATCCATGCTTCCTTTCACCCGTCAGCAATACTCGTATGTCACCTGATTCCTGTCACCTACAAATGAAAAAAGACGAGAGAAAGAAATCCCCTTCACTATTTCGAGTTACAGACCGAACACAACTGCAACAACTTAGACTCGCGAGGTTCCAGGACGTGCGCAATCTCCGCATGTGTGCGAAGTAGAGTTGCAATATCAAAAGGGCAGCATATGCAGCCAAGCTCGTCATCACCATACAGTGCCTAGTCCAGTAGGCCTAAGCATAGAACATGCATCCAGTCAAACTAAGTTCTCACCGGTCACGACAACATCCCGGGAGTGACTGCATGTGAAAAAGTAATCCGTCGCATCATTCAACGGGCGACATATGCAGCCAACTTTGGAAGCTACTTGACTATCACCACACTGTACCCAGTAGGCCTAAACATGGTGCATTGCGGCGTGCATCCAATAAAGTCGCCGTAACGGAAGTGGTATTCCGCCTCACCGGTCTCCGCCTCACCGGTCTCCGCCTCACCGGTCATGGCTGCATCCTGACAGTCGCTGTATGTGGGAAGTAACCCGTCTACGGCTACATCCGTGACAGGCTGGTGCAACCACACACAGGTACGTGTTCCCCATGAGATGAGATATTCCTCATCCTTGACCTAGTCCGGTGTACGTGTGCCAATTCTTCCCGCCCACTTCTTTCGAGACCGGCTCGATTGCACTTGATTGTGATAGTTCCTGTCAATACCTATCATGTGCCACTTATCACTTTAGCAACCGTCTTTCATGTTATTACGTGTACATATTGAGTAATCAACTTCAGAGAGCTACTGCCCGTCACGCTCCTCACACCGGAGGCTTCAACACTTACAGTCTTCGAAATCTTTTCAAAGCCTCCTGTGCTGGACTACCCTACCCAAAGTCCCTCACGTCAAATATTACCAGAAAGAAACAATAATGGCGTCCGGCAATGAGTCTTTCGACTTCATTATAATCGGTGGCGGAACGTCCGGCCTAGTGCTAGCTTCTCGAATCACCGAGGATCCTGGCTTGGGACGAGTCCTGGTGGTAGAGGCCGGTGAAGACCAAACTCAGGACCCTCGAGTCAATGTCCCTGCAATGTGGCCAACCTTGCTGTCTACCTCGTCGAATTGGGACTTCAAGACTGTCCCGCAGGTGCGTCCGGATCCCCGGCATCCAGTCTCTCATAACCTCTTCCATCTGGCCTATTGCATCCTCATTTGAATGCCCTGCTAATTGGTCTGTGGCTATATTTTAGCATCGCATCTCAGGCTCCGCGAACGTTGTTCCCCAGGGCCGCCTGCTAGGTGGCTCTAGTGCGTTGAACGGACTTTCTTTCGTCCCGCCCTCCAAGGCCACTATTGATGCCTGGGCCGGGCTAGGAAACCCAGGGTGGGACTGGCCTGCCTTCTCGAAGTCGTTGGCCAAGTCATACACATTATCAGGAAATGGAACGTCACAACGTCCGGATAGCAGTGGGCCTCTTCAACTGACCGTGCCCGACGAAACGAACGATTGGCGGTGGCCCGAGGCCTGGCAAAATACTCTCAAAAGTATTGGGATTCCGGTGAATCGAAACCCCTATAGTTCCAGCGGCGAATTCTATGGCGCCGCCATGGTCGCTGATGCCATTGACCAGCCGACCAAGCAACGCAGCTATGCCGGCAACGCCTACTATCTCGGCCTCGCAAAGGACCGGGAAAACCTCACCGTGTGGACAGGTGTGACGGTGACTCGTATTCTCTTCGACCACGACCGGGATATCGAGGGTAATTTGCGAGCGACTGGCATCCAGTATATCAGCAATGATGATCGGGTCAAGACAATCACGGCGAGCAAGGAAGTCATCGTCGCTGCTGGTGCTATCAATTCTCCAAAGCTTCTCGAGCTTTCGGGGATTGGTGATAGAAGGCTTCTGGAGCCGCTGGGCATTACCCCCCTAATTGACAACCCATCTGTCGGAGAGAACTTACAAAATCATCCACTGTGCACATTGGCCTTCAAGCTTCGCAATGGTGGTATCCCAGGTTACGAAACGATGGACAACATTGCTCGACAGGACCCCGCGGCCCTTGGAGTTGCCATGGAAGCATATACTACCAAGCTGTCTGGGCCCTTCTCCAGGAGTGGGACGAACTCTATCGCCTTGCTTGGGCTGCCAGGCGCCGACACGGACGATGGGGAACGTGTGGTCAAAGAATTGCTTGCGGAGAGTACCGTCACAGGATCCTCGTTCAAGACGACGCCTGAATTTGGCAGGGCACAGGAACACTTCATGCGAAGCATTCTTGAGTCTAATGAGCCATCTGGCCACTATCTTTCCTTCGGTGGCTTTGTCCACTTCGATAGGGACGGTTCGATGGCCGGTCCACCTCCGGGCAACGACTCGTTCTTCAGTATAGGAATCAGCCTCGCTCATCCCATCTCCCGTGGTTCAGTGCACATTTCATCCCCCTCCACCTCTGTTGCCCCAGTCATCGATCCTAACTACTTCTCTCATCCGCTTGATATCGAGGTCATGGCACGCCACCTCCAGTTCATCTCGTCGACCATCAGTAAGGCTGAGCCACTGGCGAGTCATCTAACTGGGAAGCTTGGGAATTCAAGCGTGGAAGTGGACAAGCTTGAGAGCTTGAACACAGCAAGAGAATTCATACGCAACACGGCCGTCGGCGCCTATCATTTCGCCGGCACATGCGCCATGATGTCGCGCGAACTCGGTGGTGGTACGTTCTTTTCACGCCTTGGTCTGTGACCGTCTTCCGTTCAGTGGGGTAATGCTAAGCACTAGTGGTAATAGTTGTTGACTCAAAGCTGCGAGTATATGGGAGCACCAACTTGCGGGTCTGCGACGCAAGCATCATCCCGATGCTGTCTTATGCGAATCCTCAGGCAACCGTTTATGGAGTGGCTGAGCATGGGGCCCAGATTATCAGGTCTCACCACGACGCAGGAAAACTATAATGCGTTTTATGTGTGGGACACATGGAGTCATGTACGGATTTCAATCCGCTTACTATAACACTTTCTCTCACGCAGCTTCCAAGATATTTAGTCCTGTTGTCTCTGAAAGTAATTATGTGGCTATATTCCCAGTCAAGCTCGAGCGACACTGGTTGCTCAGCATGTCAAGCGGTGACGACCCCGATCTGCACAGTTGATTTGTCTTGTACATAGGACCCCTTCTCACCGGTGGGCCTACAAAGTATGGATAGCCGTCATTCTGCTGGTCCTGAGGTATCTTATCCGTCAATTATAGCTAAGGTTATAACCCTTGGAGACAACCCTGGGAACAGAGGACGTGGCCGGTCCCTATTCCAGTGTCTGCCACTCCAGAGTTGTGCGGAGGATACAGGTGATATTTCCGTGAAACGGTCATGCAGTGACACGGTCGGGAGCATGTGAACTGAATATTGAGTTCCGGGGCCGAAAACTTCCCGAAGATTACTCCAGCGGATCGTCACGAACCTGATTGCGAGTGGATGATAGCCTGGTAGGGGCCGCCAAAAGGTTTGCGCAGCCGAGAGTTGCATTATCTCGAGGAGTCATTACTATGTACACACAGCAACGACAGACTAGGATCATGAGAGCAGGTACGTAGCGGTATGAAGTGACATTGATATGTATACTGCTCTTTAAACAGCAATACAACCGAGAATTTGCCTGTTCGGGCGTAATCACGCATTAGAATCCGACAAGGCCCATCTTGAAGATATTGTCGCACCATGGCGTGACGATTGCTGCCAGGTGCTTCCGGGATGTGCTGCCGTGAGTATATAAACGATGACCTGTGATCTAAGTTGTTCAGGCAGTCCAGTTCGACGCAACAGCCGTTTACAATCCTCTGACTCGGATCTTCTGATATTTACCGTGGCATAAAAGGGCCCATTCCAATATATATCTCCTCAAAGACCTCTTCCATCCATCTCACGATGAGTCACTCTCGCACCCCAGATAGCAAAAGTGAACACCGCAACAGTGCCGCCAATGTCCTGTGCGCCACCCTTGCCAAGCTTGAGTACGGACGAGGTCGTATTGGAGACACGATTACGAAAGTCTTTCAGCTCATGTGGCATTTCACTGAGAGCGATTTTGCAACCTTTGTTGTCCCGGACACCGCCTTCGGTGTCCTAGCCGCGCACGCAACAATTCCCCTCGCCAATGCCCAGCCTTCCACACTGGAGGTTTTGCGACGACTGCCGGCAATTCTGATATTCAATTGGTCCAACTTACTCATCTTCGACCTTGCTAACCAGAGGAGCCCTGAGTCCATAGCGGAGGACTGTATCAACAAGCCGTGGCGACCGATTCCCAGCGGCAAGATTACTGGCGAGCAAACACGCCGCGTTATGCTCATCGCTGTACCATTGAGTCTTGGTATGAACTACTACCTAAGTACATGGTCCCAAGGAGTGATCATCCACTTGGTCACGTGGCTTTACAATGACCTAGGAGGCTCTGACGAGGCATTTGTCCGGGAAGTTCTGATAGCTGTGGGCTACGCTATGTTCAACAGCGGATCATTGAAGATCGCAGCCGGATGCCACACACAACAGAATGGTAGTGGCATTAACGAAAAGGGGGCTGTCTGGACGGCTGTTATCAGCGCCGTGATCTTGACAACGATGCAAGTTCAAGACTTGAAAGACCAGGAGGGAGACCGCCTTCGTAGGCGAAGGACAGTGGTACTCTTCCTCGGAGAACGAGCCTCTCGAGGGTCTATCGCATTTTTTGTCAGCTTTTGGTCCGTGTTGTGTGCCTGCTTTTGGGGCCTGAAACTGTGGACTTTCGGTTTGCCAGCGCTTTCAGGTTTCTTCGTTGCTTGGCGGGTGCTGAGTAGACGCAGCCAGAAGGAAGACTGTCGAACATGGAAATTGTGGTGTCTTTGGCTTGTCATCCTCTACGCCCTTCCCATTTTCGGAATCCATAACTTTTGAAGGAACTATAGGTTGGGTGGAACAGTGACTCGAGATCAACTGAGATTTGATCAGCTTGTGACTTGAGCCATACCCCAGATATTTAGGGTTCAATACACGTTCATCACCAGTATTGCATAAGTTGCTCCAGAGTTGCACAATTTGTAGACTTTGCTCTGAAGTTTTAATCGAAATTCCCTCGACTGAAAATATATTTACGCCTTGCCAAGTTGCACCTATCAATAAGTATGTCACCCCCAAGCAAAGCTCATGACATGGCTTTTGAGCTTGGAGTGAATACCTGCAAGATTCAAGCTTATAGTGTGATCCAACTCGCGAACCAGACTGCTGTTGCAGACCATCGCACACGTCTGTTCATGGTAAGCGGGAATAATGGTAACAACAGTGCAATCAGGATCCTGCTACCAAGCTGCTCCAGAGGTCGTGTAGGGCCACTCGGCCATGGGCACATACTTTCCAGCAGCTGATGCCTACAAATATTGCAAGCGATCTACCCAATTTCAAGTTCTAATTTGGCACCTACTTTGTCCCCTGTCGCAGAAATAGTCACCGGTATCTAACGGCTAGTCTTATCCGAATACGAGACAGGTAACTTCCGAATAGTAGATACTGGAAAGGTTTCCGATCGACTTGACCACCGGAGGGAGTCTCGGCACTGTTCTATGTCCAACGGCAATACTCCTTCTGATTTGGTAAAGAAGACGGAACCACCTTGTCCAGCTAACTGTTTCCCGTCACTGGCGTTCGATCCCTGTGAGTTGTCAAGGTGATAGTGTATTACATGATGGTGGTAGGAAGGCGCCAGTTGATACCAGCTGCAGTCCTTGAGGCATGCGGCTGGATCACATTGTAACCCCGTCTGTCCGAGACTGCAGGCCCAAACATGCAATACCACCCTGCACATCCTGAAAGACACCCTCCTCCATGCATGCGATCATGTCATTTATTGCAGCGCTTACGTGTAGGAGGAATGTTGCAGGCCTCACTGTCTACTTGCAAGGACTATACGGTTAGCTGGCCTAAGATAACACTGTGTAACGCTGAAGAGATTACGCGTCAGTCCTTTTGTAAATCCTACTATAATCGGCCCATATCCCATTTCGAAGACAGGAGTTCCTTGATTAATTAATAGGGGGTGTGTTTATAGGTACTAGTACTTTTATAGCCTGGCGTGCGGTACAGAGGCTGAGGCTTTGCCGCTTCCTCAGTAAGACAACCCGGGCCGCCCCCCCCCCAAGTATTGCAAAACTTGTGCAATACTTGACGCATAATCAGGATATCATTATACCGGGCCAAAAAGGAAGGATAAGTGAATAATCATAGGGTACCTCTACACATGCACATGCTGTACCTTTGAAGGTAATGAATATAGTACGAAGCGCAACTTCTTTTCGGCCGACAAATCACTTGAACCTCGACACAACAACTGCTAAGCTAATGTCACATGTATGGATAGGTCAGTCATGCAAAGAAATGTGTCTCTAGGTTACATACTGTTCTATTTGATCATAAAGTCTGGAGACGGTTTGAGGCTATATAGATATCTCTCTGCCCTAACAAGAACAGGCACCGGGGCTCTTATCATTCCATGATAATAGAAAAGGTCAGTACAGGTTTCGGTGGAGTATTGCTTAAGTACCTAAGTACTCATGTACTCAAGTACATAGTACAAAGTCACCCTACAGTAAGCGAGACCTTACAAAATGTTGAGTTTAACCTAAACCCATTAAGTCCTTGGTTGTTAATATCTATACTGAGTTTCAAAGAACTTGGATAGGGAAAGTCGGATTGGTTTTAGGGTGGTCCGGTGGCATAGCCCTGGAGACAAAGACCGTACCAACTTACGTGTATCAAGTGAAACCGAGATTGATTTACCAATGCCTCATTCACGGCCTCCCCGCCGTCCAAGACCCCTCGGCAATGCGAATGGTGTAAAGATGGAGGTGTCTTCTGTACTCGTGCAACGGAGACCGCCATGTCCCGATGGGATGCATGTAGCCATGATGAAAGTGAAGCGCTGAGGTTCCGCTGGGCTATTTCCAGCCCTCCGGGCCAATTTTACATCGAATCAATCCACAACTCACAATAGCAAGGGGATGATTGATGACTGGAAGAATCGAGCAGGATGGAAATGCTTTAGTCAGTTCTATGTCTACATGTGGAATTGACTGGGTCGGTTTCCACCCTGCGGGCCAGCACTATCATTGCCAGGGTTATTACCCTCGAAGACGTGCGACACTTTTTGACTTTCTACGATCAGTGCCTCCATAATATCCAGGAATGCTTGATTCAGTTGATTGTGGTATCGACGAGAATAGTCTGTGGCTGACAGTTTTGAGCGATATGAACTACAAGCGGTGCCAGCGCTCGAGATGCCCAAGAGCAAGCAGATCTATTCACGGCCTCGCACTACGAGGCTAAACACACCCCTCCGAAATTCAAGTGTGGAGCGGTGTAGCCGGAATTTCTGGCTATAAGGTCGTAGGAACAGTTGCAGCGTGAGTGTTCTGTGACGATAACCCTGTGACAAAACTACCTCAATTACGTATTGTGATTATAGCTTGCCAGCGTAAGGGACTACTAGGACGCTTCCCAATACGCCTATCCTCTTGAAGGTATTTGTAGATTTAAAGTGAATGGAATATAATGAGCATCACCGGGGCTGGTGCGGAAGATGTTCATCTCGCTACCCTACATTGTCATCAAGACAGGATTGATTAGGAAGCCTTAGTCCGCTAGGCAAAGTTCCTAGCCTTATATCGAATTACGCATTTTAGTCATTAAGGCTTTGCCTTGGTGATATCCATGCCATTTCTTCAGACTCATAATGCACGATTGGCAATCATTCACGATCTGTTTGCGTCTTATAATGAAGTGTTGGACAACATTAGCACAAGCATTCACAGTCACCAGCAGCTTCCTTCTGTGATTACACAATACTATAGCCATTTCAAGCTTATGGGATAGTTAGAATTACTTCATAATGGTCCATATACCTTTTACAGGCGCCGTGGTCAACATTGCTGATGATGACAACATGGTCAAGGTCTACAAGTCCGTTACACCAACTAGAATAGTGTTGCACTAGATTTTGATTAAGATCTGGATCATACTCTTAGTGATATCTGGAGCCCGTTTACAGAACCACTATATGCAATTGTCTACAATGAGTCGTCTTGCTCGAGATGAACCGTATCTCCACCCAGTCTATCAATCTCTCTATGGCGGCCAACATTGATGTTGGGCTGGTCGTAAAAGGCTTATCCGAGTCTCAGCCTCGTGTATGTATGGAACTAGGCACAAGCAATAAGGTAATTGGTTCGAATATAGCATCCCAGCTTCCCTCTCCCCTAAGGCAGTCAATGCATCATCCCCACTACCCTAGGGTAATCTGAGTTTTCGGACAGAGCGTTACAGGAACTAACTGCCTTTTTTTAGATGCCATGTTTGACTGGAACACGTAGACCACGGTGAACCAGAACCATAGACGTCAGGAAGTCGAATGCATTGTTCAAGCAGATTAGTCTATCTCTAATTGGTTAGCCGAAACAAAAAAAGAAAACAAGACACCACATACACATACACTAACCCCAAATTGAAGAAAGGAATCAAAGAAGGGGGAAAAAAGGACACCACTATGAGAGACTTCAGCAAAATTCTAGTTGGGATATCCGTATGGTTGACTCTCCGACGCCGGCAAAGCCCACAAATCACAACGACAATCGTGCCACATACAGTTTGAACATCGGAAAACCCCTTCTGATACACCCTTTGAACCGAATCCAGGCATTGCGACACATTCTTGGAAAGGCTTGGATTTAGGTCGGGTCGGGGCTGGCTGGCTGGATGTTGTTGCAAAACTCGCACGACGTCGGTTGCACCTCTCCCTTTGCGTGAATCAACAAGCACCACCACTTCCTTTCAGATGACCGGGTCAAGGTTTCCGAGCCCAATCTATCGCCGAGGTTTAAGTACTTGTTATGCTTGTCGTAGACAATGACTCGTCTTTTGTTGGGCGTGGCGATAATCCGGATGAAGTCTGCCTCTGCACCCTCTGGAGCCACTTGGACCGACCGTGTAGTGAACAATAGGTCAAACCTGTGAGCCCGGACAGTCTTATTATAACGATTCCGAGCAGGGCATATCGAATAGAGCAACTCAACTGCTATTATAAGCTAGTTATAGTAGGCGTAGGGAGCTCCCTTATATATATAAATAAAGGAAAGCGAGCTCTATAATATAGCGGGCCCAGATACGTGACATTTATCCTTTCTGTATTGTTTAGAATCACGGACGACCACTTCATCACTAACGTTGATCTCTCCGAGGATGTCCCCTACAGGGCCTTGGGGCCGACCTGTGGCTCTGTTGGCATGGGCATTCATGGGGTCGTCGGAGTAATCATTGACATAGAGGTTCAGGCCAGTGAAAGACAGAATGCTTCGATCTCTTGTCATAGTGTGTTCGTATGCCAAGGGTTTGGGCCATGTATGCACGTGTTTGCTTCCGTCTGTATCTGGGTTCGGGGCTTGGGGCAGGGTGCCAGCAGTGGCCTTGAGGCCACTCGCTGGCTGGCAAGCATAGCCAGCCTTGCAAGACATATTTGCCGCGCCATGCTCAATTTTCATATGAAGGGGAACCTGTTCGTCATGACGTTCTCATAAGGTGCCAATAGGGGTCCTGAAGCCACAAGGTGGCAGTGTGGTAGGTCTGACTATTCCAGGAAATAGAGGGATGACGAGTTCCTTGGACAACCAATGCGGAGGGTCAATATCTGGAAATTCAACTTTTCGACCCCGGCCCGTATGGCCTCCTCCTTGTTTTGTGTAGCTCGCACAATGTGTCTTTCATACTTGTCACGGGCCATAACACCATCTCTCTTCCGTTCGAATGCTTCAGGGTCGAGTCCTTGGTAGAAGCAAATGCAACAAGCTGTTTCTGGAGTCCCATCTTGTTCTTGGACCATTGTTGTGCCAGTCAGTCTTCATCAAGATGCGGAGCGATGATATAGTTGTAGGTCGTGAAAGTGATGGCGATAACAAGGACCTATCAGAACCGCTTATAGTAGATGGCAGAGGCCTAAAAGTCGTGCTGCCAAGGGGAATCCATCTTTTGTGCTGTCGATTGATTAGACAAGGCGGCAGAGGGGCCGAGGTTGCTGTCAGAGTCATTTCCGGGATGAGTCTGTGTGCTGATAGACGCCCGACTTCGCCTCCATCATGGGTTGAAGGATCGAGGTCATGTGCTAGTCGACCGACTTGGCTGGCAGGAAGAAGAGATGTGCCAATAGCGGACGCAGCACGAGGGTAAAGATGGGACCCCACAGTACCGATGACCGTGTAGAGGCGCTGTGTAACCTTCAACCAGCACAGATCGACTTCGAGCTTGGGCGCCAAGCAAACCCGTGGCATTGATAAAGGCTATGATCTTCTGCACTGTCCTCTATAGCGACACTTTTATTCGCTCCTTGTTGTCCCGAAAGGCCCGGAACGGCCTCGAACGCAGCACAGGCGCTGTCCTTGCGTATCCACATGCGCGAGGGTAGAGCGCGAAACATTTCGATGCCGATTGTGTAGTACTGCGGAAAACGTGTCAATCAGTCGAGTTGCATTGAGGCGTTTGATCTCCGTCGGAAGATGACGATGGATATATTTCATACTCGTAGCCACTGAGTGCGATGATTTATAACGAGTTCGGGTGCTTTCTTGCGCCCCTCCTTAAGGAGGGTCCATTAGTCCCAGCCCATGTTCCTGGGCGAAATGATGGACGTGGAGCAGCATTACTATAGCAGGTCGACTCGCCATGCTATCTTCTTTCCAGATTTCTATTGAAGCTTGTAATTTAGCTTAGTTCAAGGCCGAGGTGGGCCCCTGCTGCACAACTCTGCCCATCTCTAATCCATATACCCTTTAGCACGTGATAGCGTCAGGCTGGACGGACGCGACCTTCTACATCCATGCTGCCAGATTAATTTGTATATAGAGCGAATACAGAAATCGCCAGTCGGTTGATCGGGTAATTGGGCGGTCGGTAGTCGAATAGTCGAGAGGTTGAGTGGTCGATGGGTTGAGTGGATGAAATTGTGCTACTCCACGCACGGTAGCCGGATCGACCCATAAGATCCACCATTATTAGTGGGTAAACAAACCTAATTAGGACGTCACTTCACAAACACATACGAACAATGGCAGAGTGTAATGGCAGAGTGGCGTTACCACTCTGCCACTATTACAATCTTCCCGGCGAAATAACATTCGAATGGCTGCACAGCAGCTCGGCGTCAAACTATCCTACCCTAGGGTAGGGTAGGCGTCAAGACTGTTCCGCGCTCCATCAAGGACCTCGAAACAGGATTTCAAAAGCCCAGACATGCCCAGGTGCCGTAAGCTTTTGATATATCTTCATCGGGCCCGACAACCGTAGACGAGCAAACACCTTCCTCCGTGCCCAGATCGCGGCCTTCATTAACTCTCAGCATGGACCAGGATCCGTGAGAAGGTTCTCAATTCTAATCAGCACCAAGCCCCGGGACGCGACAAACCGATCCCTGAATCTCATTGACTCGGAGGACGACCCTAGCCCGAAACCCAGGGCCGAGGGCCAAAAGAGAACCATTGTCGATGTTGGTTGAGACGTAGAGATTACAAGCAATTGGGTTACATGCTGGCCCATATTGACGACGTGCCCACAAGGGCAAGCCCCAGTCTCCCAGACTACCATTTCATCGAGCGAACCGGAGTATAGCGATGATAGCGACCAGTCCGAGGACGATTGGAGGCAGAACCATCCAACACCATATCCGACACGTACATTCCCCGTCATACACGGGGAAGGGGCCTCGATTTCACCCAGAAGCACTTCGACAAGAGCACAGATAAGGAGTCTAGACCTGGGGGTGGGCCTAAGGATGAGAGTGCATGTGAGGATCAAGGCAGCGACATGGTGAGAAGCTTACTCTATGGGGAAAATGATCCTTGTCAATGCGGTGACTGCCTAGATAACATTGTTGGGAGGCAGACACGGATTATCGGCTTGGTACCGAGGACCAGCAACTGGCAACCTGGGCATCACAACTGCCTCTAGTGTAGTGGTCGAGATAACAGTGGGTGTTTTCAATAGCGTATCGTTTGCCGTATGCCTAATTTCATTTCTACGCATAGAGATATATGATAAACCCGAGAAAAGAACTGGCACAACTCTCAACAGAACATATTTATCATCCTAAATCACCACCATCGACTTCATCTTACCTCTATCGCTTAAATGAAACCTCGCTGGTGCAATATCTCCAACACCTCGTTCCATGTCTCCCGAGAAACCTCTTGGCCTCGCTGGCTTGCCACGAATCCGGTTGGTCTACATAATAGAGTGGAACCATTAGTATAGACCGACAGCGAAATTGTTCTGAGCAATTGCCTTACGGGTAAATTGTGTCATTCCTCCAGAGCTTACCGTGACTCTTATGCCCCAGTGCCGTCGCTCCAACCAGGGTTCGAGCTCTTTGCTCAGCCGAACGGCCGCAGATGAAGTGCTGCACTGCCAGTATGGGCTTCACCAAACTGGGGAAGTTCCGGTCCATGTTCGTCTTGCAGCCCGAGGGACATGAGGCATTGGCGATGATCTTGCGGCTCTCTTTGTCCTTGCTGCAGTGTTCCACCAGGCCTTCAATTACGTGCCATAGCGCGAGCTTTGCCAGATAGTACTGCCTTATAGGGTCCCATTTGGACTGATCGTCACATCTCTGAATGAGTGATTGCCCGGGAGGGAGCCAGTCTGTGGTGACCTCGAAGCCGGCGATGCTGTGAAGGAATCAAAGATGGGGCACGAAACCATCGTCGGAGGGGTTGGACGCAGCGGCAGTCTCGCTCATCTTGGGAAGCAGAAGCAGGGCTAGTAGTGCTTGTGACAATACGTTGACCTGAAAAGTGGTTTCGTAACCGTCGGGGCTCTTCTCGTACCGCCATTGAGCCAAGCCAGGCGCCACCTGGGCAACATGAAGCCGTGTGATACTAAGGTGGGAAACGATGCGCTCCACAAAGGCCTTGACAGAGGCGAAACTTGAGAAATCTACGGTTTCGATAAGAAAAATATCGGGCGAGCACTTGGTACGGCGGATGATGTCGGTCTTGGCCTGCTCGCCCTTCTCCGGGCTGCGCACGGCGAGAATCAGAGGATCAGCGCCAAGTGTGGCGTACTTGACAGCAGCTTCATTTCCCAGACCCGAGTTAGCGCCCGTCACCAGCACCGTTTTATTGAGGTATGAGATGTGCTTGGGGTCGGCAGGAGGGTGCCGCGCTGCCCAGAACTGCGCCCGGAGAGAAGACGTCGCCCATTAGAATCACCCACAGCCTTCCAAGGTTGTCTGAATTGGAGGAGACTCTGTAATCGACGTGTCAAAGTAGAACAGGTGAAAAGTTTGCCAGCTTGCCAGCGTCGCCAGTTCAGGGGGAACCCCCTCTTTCCGAAAGAGCAATAGAACCAAAAACGCCAGAGGTACCAACAACACTTACAGAACCAACATGACCAACAGCGTCTACCTGGTAATTATTGGTCAGCGGTGAACAATCCTCGAGCAGATGAACCTATTTCAGCTTTTGATCAATGTATACCCCCGGTCTTCGCTGAGTATTGGTAACATTAAGTGGTTGTCCAAGTACCTGACATCTGGAGTACTGCTTCTAGGGTCAATTGGCAAACGGCATTCGCTCCTCAATGTAAGCTTTTATAGCCATCGGTGAGCCTCCCAATGAATGGGCCTCGCAAAAGGTCTCAGGAATCCACTGATGAAGGAGTTTCTAGGTGAGAGCAAAGACGATCTGCAAGATACCGCAATTTTCATGTCAGTAGTTGGTCTCCGGCGCTTTAGAGACATTTTGGATAGAGCTCACAGGATGATACCCAAAAGATGTGAGGGCCTGACATGAAAGTCATCGACTTGACGTATACACAATACCACTACTTATAGAGAGAGGCCTCTGGTGATCAACTGCAGTTTTGGATGTTCTAAGATGATTGAGCTGTGTCTAATGATCAGGTTTCTGCATTAGAATCAGCAGGAAATGCAGAAAGTTCCATGGATGTGTGATTTTGTGTGGTTCGGGCAGAACAGGGGGGGTTGTGGAATTTTTCGGCCAACTCATGGAAGCTGACCTGTCGGATTTCATTTGGAATTCCGGGATATACTGCAGCTTGTGTTGGTGTTGTGTGCAGGGTGACTTGTATCCGGGGATGCGATCTGGCAGGATGGGTTGACCGGGACCGTAAGTGCCAACAGCCACTCACGACCTCTATACACAACCAACAATGCCCAGCCAAGGCCGAGTCCAGCCGGCAGGGCTTGAATATGTTCTCGGGACGAGGGCAGTCACTGAATGCAAATTCGAACTGACCTCCGATTCTTTTTCTCCTGAACCAAGGTCGAGATCTAAGGTATCAAAACACCATCATCTTGTCATCGCATCCTGCACAAGACACGATGGCATCCACATTTGCGTTGGTCATAGGATATCTGGCCGCGGCATACATCTTTCTCTATGCGCTTCTTCACTCAACTCAAAACTCCAAGGAGCCGCCTACGATCGAGACTTCTTTGCCCTTCGTTAGTCCACTATTTGGTCTCATTTCGGGAATGCAGAAGTACTGTTTGCACCTAAGGTTAGCCACCTCAGGGTTTGGATCCAATGGCAACCATTATATGCCTCCTCAGTCAAGCTTAAGCCCACCAGCAAACTAACTTACTTTCTCGTAATTAGGGACAAGTATGGGCTGCCAATCTACACCCTCCGCATGCCAGGACAGCGCATCTACATCGTTAACTCCTTATCCCTTATCCAGCCACTTCAACGCCACTTCAAGACAATCGCCTTTGCACCCATCGAGGCCCAGGCGGCGGCGACGGTAATGGGCGTGGGACCTGCTGGAAATACCATCATAGGTTCAGACAAATTGCTTGAGGACGATTCTTACCTGTCAACATTTGTGCCATCCCTTCATCCAGCCCTGTCCCCTGGGCCCGGACTCGATGCGATCAACAATGCAGCAATCCAATACTTCGCGGATTCTCTGGAACAGCTCAGCGGCAACGGTCCTACCACAGTCGAACTGTTTTCTTGGGTTCGCCGCCAACTTTTCATGGCCACAACAGAGTCTATCTATGGACCACAGAACCCGTTTCGAAATCCAGCCCTCGAGGAAGCATGGTAGTATGTTCAGACCACTGACAGGCCTTGGCGCACCGTTTGTTGGGAGAATGCTGACCTGATCGATATTTCAATAGTAAATTTGAGCCAGGCATTATGGTCCACATGTTCAAAGCGTGGCCAAGTGTTTTGGCGCGGAAAAGCCTCCATGCGCGAGAACATGTACTCATCCCCGCCTTCGAAAAGTACTTCGCCAACAATGGCCACCATCATGGGTCGCTCCTCGTCCAGTGCCGTTACGGCCACAACACAGGACATGGTTTGCGAGGCAGAGACTTAGCAGCTACTGAGATCGGTCAAATGGTTGCATCCATAACCAATAGTGTGGCTAGCGCGTTCTGGATGGTCTATCATGTCTTCTCTGACCCCGCCGTCCTTGACGACTGCCGGAAAGAGGTGGAACAACTCGTTCGAGTGGACGTTGATGATATCTGCACCATCGATATGGCCAAGGTCATGTCTTCTTGCCCTATTCTCCTCTCTACATGGCAGGAGACCCTTCGCTACGTGCACATCGGCATAGCCGCCAGGGTGGTAATGGAGGATATCATGTTGGACAACAAATATCTCTTGAAAAAGGGAGCCACCGTCATGACCGTCACTCCAGTCCAACACACCGATGAATCATTGTGGGGGCCAACGGTGGCTAGTTTTGACCACTGCCGGTTCCTACGGGAGTCTGGCAAAAAGCGCACAAACCCGGCTGCGTTTCGCTCCTTTGGGGGCGGCGTAGTCTTGTGTCCCGGGCGCCACTTTGTTAGTACCGAAGTTATGTCGTTTGTGGCTCTGCTATTGCTCCGCTTTGATCTGCGACCTGTTAACAACAGAGGGAACTGGGTTCAACCGCGGAAAGACTTTCCCATGACTTCGTCTATGCCAACGCCTAGGGATGGAGTACGGGTGGAAGTTGTCCTCAGAGACGAACGGGAATGGCGCGTGAACCTCTTGGCGTCTAGTAAGGCGGTGGACATGATACCCGGAGACGTTGAATAGGGGCGACCATCATTGATGAATTAGTCCACAAGAGCTATGGCACTTCAGCGGTATTATTTCATCTTAACCTCAAGCTGACAAGTAAGTCTCTGTCTATAAACCTTGGCTTTCTTATACGCGAGTCAACCTCCCTCATGGAAACATGTATGTCTACTTGTATTCCAGGCTGAACACCACCTGAGTAGCCCGGAAGAACTTTGATAAAAAAATTTATTTCATGAGTAACTCAAGCGTGTCAGAGCTGTTAGCATTCCAAATTGTTCTCTTATTACTAGTTGTTATTTGTCCCATCAGTTTCTCTGCACTTCCTGGGGAATTTGGTATAGGAAGGTGCGTTTTGTGTACGACAGTTGCTCAAGAACCACTCGAGTATCAGGGTCGACTTGGGGGCGGTTCATATATTACAGCTGTACATCCTTCCATGCTGTATGAGTCTCAGACAATACGAATCATTAGATCCCGAGGTCTATTTACCAGAACACACTTGCAGGGTGTTGTAGTGAACAATTTGAGCCCGTGATACCTCTTAAGTCTTGATGTGTGGCGGAAGCATTGCATCCATACTCGTTTTAGATGGAGAAAAGGTCACGAACAAAATGGTGATAATTGTGAGGGTGATTTTGGGGAACAATGGGAGACAACAGGAAGATTCCTTAGGTATTAGAACTAGTAGATCTAGTGATGAGCCTGAGGAAGGTAAGGGCCCTATATATAGTTGTTAGGTAGATCATCCTGAGGGCATTCAGGTGACCCTGTAGGCCCCGTAGGCCCTGTAGGTATTATTGATTATATCGATTACTAGAATCTTCGATATCGTACAAACTTTAGACCATATTACCGGACAAAATCTCACGGCAGCTGAGAGAGATACCTAGTTGTCATGGAGGTATCTCGACAGAATCCTTTGCTTGTCCTGAGGGGGCAGTGGTCTTCATCCACTTTGCACATCGTCCGCCAGATCTTGTAGCATCAGAATCAGAATCGAGATCCCCTCCGTCACTCTGTGTATACACAGCGATGCTTCCTTCCTCTAACCAGGAGTATCACATGCTACAACTTCCACCTGACAGACTGAAGTCCTGAAATAGGCGACAGTACCAAGTCCATACATATGTACTCAGGTAAGTCTATGTGCAGAACCTAGAATGCTTCCGTCGAACCAAGTAGCCCTTGCGTCCTTTATCAACTACGACGAAGCCCTCCCAGCAAGCCCTCTCACCTCCATCACAGATAGATCGCGACCTGCTATAGGGCCACCAAATGTGGCAGTATATTACTGATGTACTCGAGATCCCTCGGTGCGTGGGTTCGCATCTCTGGAAATCCGTCTTTCCTCAGTTACAGGTCCAGAAATTTCTGTCTTAGCTCCCGAGGATCTTCACCTGAAACATTGAATTCCTTGGATCTTGTCTCTTCAAGGGGGCCCGAGGTCATCTCATTCGAACTCAGTTTCATCTCCTCTCTCCCTGTCGAGCAACAAGGCCATGAGAACCCTTCTTCTTCGGCTCATCCGGAGTAACCTGCTGTTCAACCACAAAGACATGAGGAGTCCTCTGCCATGACCATGGAATATGTACAGATACTATCAGGCAACATGGTGGACAAGATTGGGACTAGACAGTCATGTGTAGGCAATGCTCTGGCGCAAGTGATGAGGAACATCTCGGGGAGGGATTGGTGTATGGGTTCACGCCCGAAAGTGTCCGAGGTCACTCAGGAGAAGGAAGTCGAGGTCCAGGTGCACGAGGTGTATGCCTCGACCTGGTATAGATTTCTTCTAGTGAGGGTGAGTATGGGCCGAGACCAGATTGACGGGACAAGTGTTGCCAACGGCGGACATGCCTGGACCTGAGATGGGTTGTCTTTGTGGGGGTGAGTAATGGGGCTGAGATGGATGGAGCGAAAGATGCTCCCGGAGATGATCAATAGGGTAGTTTTGGCCGCTCCGAGAACTTCCGAGTGCTGGTCGATTGTACCAGAGAAATGTGGGCGGCCAGTGTGGAAATGTAATATGTACGGGGTATCAGCGCACACATCCCAGTTAAACCGCATTCGGAACTATCACCACACTTATCTTCGTATCACACTGGACCGTACTGAGGAGCCACAAGCCCCATCGGCACAGGTGGAGTTGGAAAAGCTGGCCAAGGTGTTGCTGGTAGAAACGCTCCTGGCGCGAGCAGGATGTTGAGATACTGGGCAGTTGCAATGCTGCAACCATGACAAATGAACGGCGACGATATGTGAATCACACATCCTATCTGTGTGTTGGTGCCTAGGTGGCTCCCTTACATTGCCAGTGAGCTGGTCTACATGACAATGAAAAGCATTACCATGGTGGCCTCAGGGCTCCAACACGCCCTTCTTCATGACCGTTTTGGACTTCTCAGCCTTCATGGTTGCAATGCCTGCCCTCGTCTGCCGAAAGTGAACCGTTCCATATCTAAACAGCTCAAAGAACGTCCCAGCCTCGTGGTCCTTTCCCGTATTGCCTGGCATGTCTAGCAGTGTTCCCAGTGAAATGGCCTTTGTCAGCCCTTTACCATGCGTGACCTTTTGCATGCTTCCCTTACCCAGCATCCCCCATACCAGCTGTTCCGCCTGCTTGTATTCCTCCGACGTCTTATCAACGCCTTCTCCTTCCACTTTCATCGTCAACAAGCTGAAGATCTTTTCGTGGTCGAAGCCCACACTTGTCTCCGCAGGCCAGTCTTCCTTGAGCACCTCGAAGCATAGGATATGATTCTGCCAATAATCAGAGCAGGAGAATCCATCGCCTGCATCTTCAAGCATGCACAGACGTTGCCAAGACATCACCTGGCTGATATACTCCATGACTGTCTTGGCGGGAACATTGAAATCCCAGTGGAAGTTGTTGGCCTTGCTGTCTTCGAAGCTTATATTGGCACCGAATGAGATGAGTGGGTTCTCGATAAGGCCTGAGTGGTTTGTGTGGCCCTTCCATAGGTGGGTGAAGAGCTCGTGCCTGAGAAATGGGTTAACTGGTCTGGTCTTGGTTGCTTCTTGCAGCAATCCTGGACTCACCATCGCTTGATGAATGGGTCGCCCTTCTTCGAAGCAACGAAGTGATTCGCCATTGTCTGGCCGTACATGATGGGTACAGCGACATTGAATGGTGTGTTCGGATCTTCAATCTCATCCCAGCAAATACGGTCCATGTGTCTGATCAAGATGTTCCCCACATCCATGAACACGCCTCCATGCTGAAGCAGGCACGCACCCCGGAGTAGGTCTGCACTATGCGGGCCAGAGTATGGCCCGTCCATAGTGCCTTTCACAAAGGCCTCCGGAAGCAGGTCTTCTGCAATGTATTTGAGCGCGTAGTTGGGCGAGGTGGGGAGGTTATCGAGCACGCGGACAGTCCATCCGGTCGAGCCGCAGATGCGCACCCAGTCAATTACATTACGCTGGCACCATGCTGGCATGGTGGTCACACCTGAGTGCCAAAAGGCCCAGATGTTCTTCTCTGAGATGACAGGCCTATAGCTGTCCAAGGCCTTGTGGATCTGGGCATCGGTGCGGGGTTCCGCATCGGCCGAGATGACCTCGAGGTCGGCTTGGTAGGCTTGAGGGATTGTGTAGTTCGACATTGTTGTATTGTTTGGGTTGTGTTTGGGATGTCCAAATATAGCTGGTGAAGAGTCTTAGAGCAACAAGAAGAAGCGTTACTGACTGCTGATGATGGGTAAAGCAGAATTTCACCTTGGAGAATCGAGAAAATGTTTCCAGTTTTATATTCTCAGCTCACCTCTGTGATTGTTGGCTATATACCCCGTGGGACCTGCCCAGGTGTTGGCTGCGCTCCTGTTGCTTGCCAACATGCAATGGGTCTACCATTTGAAGACGCAAGCATTCCTTGCTCGGGCATTAGACTGTTGGCTGTATTCTTGTTGGTTGCCAATGGGAGATGGTTCAATTCATGCGTTATCTTAAAACGTGGAACCTTCCTTGCTGTGACATTGAATTGTTGGCTGTATATCTGTTGGTTTCCAACATGAAATGGTTCGATTATCTCCAGGCGTCAACCTCCCATGCTCGGGCATCGGATCGTTGGTTCCCAACATCAGAAGCACTTGATGTTGACAATGGTTTGAAGACGTGGACCTTCCTTCTCCAGGCATTGGATGACGAAGTCCTCACTGCCCCACTGCATTCCTTCTGGATAATGCATGTTCAAGTAGTCTTATAAGTCTCAAGACTGCTTATCATTTAAGCAGGGAAGTATGTCTAACACAAATGCATGGATAGTCAATTCTGCAAATGTAATAGTAGTGGTTTATACAGTCATACTTCTCAAGGATGGTATGCAGATCGTACGTACTGTGCACTATACGATGTGGACTGTTGATGGTGTACTGTGTACTAAGGAACACTACACATAGTAAATATACCAAGGTACATGTAGTATGTTTTTTCGAGCGGGGATGATGGCTCTATCAGTGATCCAAATTAGGAAAGAATCCCCTGACCAGTTGCAGATGGGGGCCACACAGCCACATGGGCACCCGAGCCCCTGGCACCTAGGCCCCTGGGACAGCTGTACCACAAAACACAGGCTCAGACATAGTGATTGAATGAACCCCTGGATTGCATGCCCTGGAACGCCCGACCGCCTTGTGAACGTGCAGAACGCCCAGAGATCTGTCATACCACACCAATTGAACACCGCCAGATGCACCAGACGCTTCTCGCGTCAATTCGTCAAATCGACTGGAGCACTTCTCCATAATCTTCCTAGGTATTCATCAAAACATAGGTCTACGGAAACCATTGTCATAGTATAATACGGTATCCAGCCACGCCTCTTCTTCTTCTCCTCTTCTTGTCGTGCTGCGAGTGGCCCCCGCTATTTCAAGGCATAGCAAGGGATAATTGCTGTGCCGTTACGGAACCTAGTCCACTATGGATCCTTACTTTACTGTACAGTACTTGACCCAGGCGGCCCCCCCAGGTATTAGGCTTTAACCCACCAAGAAAAGTGCGCGCACACGGAACCGCACCACACATGCAAGACATCAATTGATCCGTACGGATACTTTGACACAGCCTGTCAGCCTGTCCAAGTGTCTCAGAAAGGGGGTAAAAGACGACTGTGCAACCTGACTGCCTGCTTGACTGATCTGCGACTACATAAAGTACGTACAGTACTAAAGCATGCAATCTTGGAATCCTCCATCCTCTTCCACCATTCAGGCGTTACTTAGGCTGTTCAGGATCGATTTACAGAACTACTTGTACAGACGTACTCAAGGTACCCAGCCCGAAACATCATCATCGCTTCAGACACCGCCCGCCGCCTCCTGACTAAATGCTACCGTAATCCGTACTCAATCTGTCAGTTTGTACTTGATATATCTAGACAGCATGTCCCGGTTATTTTCTTGGGCCTGGAACACGCGCGACTTTTATTTATTATCAAGACCATCGCCACTTTAGCCTTCTTCAGCCTAGCCGCCAGTTCGATCGAGACTGAGCAGGCACCGTGGTCGGTCCTAAACAGGTCTGTACTTCATATACACACATACTTCAGTACCTAGGTACCTACTGTATGTGCCCAGAGAGGTACACCTCAACACCTATACCACCTGGGCACCCAAATAGGCATTCCAAGGTTCCATGCCACCCCAAAACCTCCACCGCCACCATCACTACCGCTCCAGTGTAGTGTACCATCTGCCATCAATCATCCCATCTTCTTGCTTTGAGTGGCACTGGCTCGTTGACTCGCTGACTGGGCTGGTTCTGGCATTGATCGCGGGTACTGTGGTTGCGAAGACGAGGGAAGGAAGAGAGCGCTGATCTATCTGTTTTCAGTTCCCAGTTTCCAGTCCCGACGCTGCTCACACACCGCACGTACCGCACAGCACCGCACCCGCACCGCACCCGCACATTTCCCAAACTCTCATCAGACAGACACTCACTGCCTAACCAGAGAACTGAACTGAACTGGACTGAACTGACTGCCTGACTGTTCCTCGACGAGACACCTTCCCAAAAATAATAATCAAACCCATCAAAGTATCATCTCATCCCAAGAGACAAACGGAGGGACTAGAGCAAAAGCGACACATCCCCTTCTAAACAGTTGACGCAAAGTTCGGACTGTGTCCCCTTTCTTTCCCGCCTGTGCCGGGGGGAAGGAGACGTCGGTCCCTCGAACTCGCACGGAGATGCCATCGCCTCGCCATGCAACACACGCTCATGCGAACCCTCCTCATGCACATGCTCCCGTCTCTGCTTCTGCTTCTGCTGCTACTGCTGCTGCCTCCCTTCCCGCCTCTGCATACAACTTCCACCTGAATACTGCGTCTACGTCCAATCTATTTTCCGTTTCAAAGTCAAAATCGATTTCAACCTCGGATTCAACCTCGAACCCCAACTTTGGCCCCACCTCCCGCTCTGCCTCCCAAGCGACTATCGGCAGAAAACCGCTCCATCATCAACAACACCAACCACAACAACAATACTACGACTCGCCGACCCGACCGACCCATCCCAACTACATCAAACCCTCGCATATCGCTAATAACACCCCTCATATATCCTCCGCCGTCAACTTCCCTGCCTCCCGAGGCGGCTCCTTCTCCGCCGCCTCGCTGCCACGATCCTCATCCCTGCTGCCGCCCCCCCAAATAACTGCCGACGACAACACCGGGAAATTACCGACCCTTCACGACCCTTTCGCAAACCCCTATGCCGCTGTCCCTACCCCAAACGCTACCTCCGCTTCCAACTTCGCCGACCCGCTCAACGACCGCGAGTTCGACGACTCCGTTTCTCCCAGAAACACCCGACGGCGCCCCTCCAAGGCACATTCGCGATCAAGTAGCCTGGGCGGTCTGAGCGACGGCTTCAGAAACCTCAACCGGTGGTCCATCTCCACCTCGTCCAGTCGTGCATCCAACGCCGCCTCCACGAAACGCTTTTCGAGGCGCATAAGCATTGATTCAACCACCCTGTTCTCGCAGTCATCCTCCGTCTCGCCTAGAAGGTTGCTGAAGAGTCGCCCATCTACTGCTGGTGGATCACCCGAGGACCGCCGTCCATCAATACCACCCTTCGCGACATTGCCTCCCATAATTCAACTTCCTTCCTTATCACAGGACGACCTCGTTGGAGCTGCACTGTCGGGGTTCCAGGAGGACGAGGGGCCAAAACAAGAGCACAATACACATTTGCCCGGACCAGGTGCTGCTGAAAACAACTCGGGGCGTGTCTGGGATGCTTCGACAACCGCCGGGGATTCCTCGTATATGTCGACATCTGCGCGAGCAACCCCAGACCCGTCGCTACCCACTTCTGCCTTCAACCGAGGCGCCACTATGCCACGAACCGAAAGTGCTGCTGGTTATCGTGAGAAAGGCCACTCCCGGAGCCGATCCCAGGGGTTAAAGAGTAGCCAAGATTCCACGTCGTCATCGCAGAGGAACCCGTCCCGTTCGAAGCAGCCGTCCCAAAAGGCCATGTTGTCAAAGGCGTTACAGAAGGCAAACACTGCCGTCCAGCTCGACAATGCCCAAAATTTTGAAGGCGCCCGGTCTGCCTACCAGGAAGCATGCGATTTACTACACCAGGTCCTGCTACGTACTGCTGGGGATGAGGACAAGAAGAAGCTAGACGCCATTGTGAGTCCCACTGCGAATCATCTGGATACTGTCCGGTTTTCTACGGCAGACTGACGAGTATATGTGTTATTCATTTTTAGCGCGTAACGTATTCCAGCCGAATCGAAGAACTGGATCAAATGCTCCCAGAGGATGTCGAAGATAGCAAGGCACTTCCCCAAAGACCTACAAGCAACGGCACGGGTTCCACGCTCCCAGGTTACGATCGCACAAGGAACGATTCGGTGGTAGATGATGACCGAGTAGCGAGGCTACGCTCAGACTCGGAACGGAGTCAGCAGGCACAATGGTCGGTACCAAATTACGCGAGACCAACGTCGGCCGCCTGGAGACCTCAACATAGTCCGAAGCCTTCGCTTGACGGCCCGCGATATGTAACACCGACGCCGACAAATTTCAGCGAGCCGTACAACCGATCGCAATCCGCCTTTTCCCAGACCTCCCCGAGACACGATCGCATACTTGAGCAGGACGTATTTGTGGCGCGGCCCATGGACGGCGAGTACATGCCCCCGCCTCTTTCTCCGCGAAGGCCCATCTCCCCCACTACCAGGGTGAGCCCGGACGCGTCCCCCAGAGCCGATTTCTCGAGCAGTGTGAACCGTTTTGCCCCGGAAACAAGTGCGCAATGGGGACATGAGCAGGAGGAAAGTCACGAGTCCATTTCGTGGTTGGATCCGATCGATGAGTCGGGAGGCTCATCGGCATCATCTGTACATTCGCGGTCTTCCTCAAAGATAAGGAGAAGGCATATCCGATCAGCCAGCGGGGATACCGAGGCCGAATTCGATGCGGCACTTGACGATGCCATCGAGGCGGCCTACGATGATGGCTATGAGCCAGAAGATCCCACGCAGCGCCCCGTCAACCTCGACCATCTGGTTGACGAGGACGACGTCATCGCACAAGCTCTGCGGAAGGTGCAGCTCGCCAGGGACCGGGTTCGACAGTCCGAGCTCGAGATGCAGAGGCTTGCTAACGACAGGGGTCAGCGAATGAAAGCGCTGCAGGAAGAGGAGGAGGATACCTTGCCAGGGGGCTTTTATGACGGGGACGACTCCGAGGAGGAGGAGCGCATTCTCGAAGAGTTGACAACGGGCTATGCCATGGATGATTTCTCCCTGGGAGGTCAGCCCCGGACTTCTGCGGTGTCAAAGCCACCAACGACGTCCAATACCGTCCTGTCGCCCGTGACAGAAGTCACTACCCTACCGTCTTTCTCCATGGCTCAGGGTCCCATCGCACCGCCACCGTCACAATCGTTACCGAAGCTGCCTCCTGGAAGGCGTCGGTCGTCTTCTGGTCGGGACAGCGTGCGGGATCGCCGGCTGTCAGGGACAAATGCAAAGCAGCTAAAGATCGAGACGCAGACGCTCGGACCGAAGACACAAGAGCCGGCAACTGCCGGGCCCATGATGCAGAACCCTGAGCTGCCCATGAGCCAACAGGTGAAGCCTGCGGCTGGTTTCATTGCGCAACAGCGGCAAACCCTCGGAGCTGCTCCTAGCCGAACGGCTTCGCTACGTCGGGGTGCATCGCCCAAGCCACCAGGTATTGCTGTCGACGGCGCACCGCCTACGCCCCCTTTGCCGGCCGAGGGGCATCCGGACAATCGAGCCGGATCACCATCGATGCCTCGGCCGCCCACTCTCCATAGGAATTTCTCTTCCAACTCCCTGAGGAGCATCAAGAACAGAAACCTCTCTATTTCCAATGTCGATGAGCACCCAGAAGTGTCGCCAGGCACGCCGATGTCGAACCCATTCGCCAATTCATCATCGACTAGGTTGCCTACTCTGCCTTCGCTCCCCACGCCGGTGGCAGCTGCATTTAGAGATCGCATAACGTCTGGGTCGGCGACTGGCGGCTTCCGCCTCTTCGACAACGACATTCACACTCCCGCCTCGCCCAGCGAGCCAAACATCAATTCCGACGAAGCTCCGTTCCCCCTTGAACCGTGCCCAACCGAAGTCCTGCTGCGCCCATTCTGGCTCATGCGTGCTCTGTACCAGACCCTGGCTCACCCCAAGGGCGGGTACATCAGCACCAAGCTATTTGTGCCTCGGGATGCGTGGCGGGTCAAGGGCGTCAAGATCAAGAACATGGAGGAGAAGATTGGCCAATGTGACTTGCTCACTGCAGCCCTGCAAAAGCTGGCCAGGGTGAACTCGGAGGACGCGGATGCCGTGCTGGAGGAGATGCAGGGCCTGGAGACTGTGCTCGAACAAGCACAAGCCTTCCTAACCCGACGACTTGGAAATGAAGTGGGGGTCCAGACAGCCGGAGCAATGTTCAGGGACGCAGATGGTGTCGTCGAGAGCGGGCAAGAGAAGCCAGTTCCACGCAACAATTCTGTCAGCAGCAAGGGCGCGTTCAGCTGGCGGCGGCTGCGTAGCAAGACGAGCTCGACGAACCTGGGTGTCGCGCATGAGCGTGGTGGCGGCCGGAAGGAATCGACTGCTGGGTTAGGCGCAGCGGGCGGGTTGGGACCGGACGCTGTCTCGCTTCCCACACTGCCCATGACGAATTATCCTACCTCTAAGCCGAGTAGACGAGATGTCATGGGGGTGCAGTTTAGCGGGCCGAATGCTCATTACATGGCTGCGTTGGCGAGGCTGTTTGACGCTGCGCAGACCGTTGGTAAGTCTTATATCGGCTGCTTGTCGCCATGACAAGTCTTCCAGTATTGATTTCGGCTAACGTATTGGTTGATGATCTAGACCAAATCGCCCGCCAAGTCGAGGACCCTGGTCTTCGACACGCGGACAAGACCCAGGTTGGGCTGGAGCTCTGCACCAGACATGCAGCCGAATTCTTTGCATTCTACATCTGCCGGTTTGTCCTACAGGATCTCACTTTATTGATGGATAAGTTCATCAAGAGAGGAAGTGAGTGGGTGCTTGTGTGAACGGACATGCATAGCCGCCGTGTTTGAGCAAGGGCGTGGATACATACCCTCTATGCCACGTGAGACGGAAAGTAAGGGGCAAGGAGGAGGAGAAAACGCCTGGCGTTACCAGGAGAGCAGGTGCAGTTGCAGTTGGTGACCGCTATGGTCGATATGATGATGAGCCTTGTGGACTACATGATGCACCGACCGTTCAGCAGGACATAGATCTTTGTGAGACCTGCCACTTTGGGGTTTTTCATTGGCCAGGTTCTTTTGGAGTTTCAACGGAAGATAGGAAGATATCCCGCATTGGGCAGAGTTGTTGATTTGAACGATATCACATTCGCTTGGTTTCCAACTGTCGTCTTTCATCCGCCATCGAGTCCATCCGTTGGTGACCAGGATCCAGAAAAGAAGCTATGGATATATTCGACAAAGTAAGAGAGTTTTGTACCAGTCATACAATCATTCGACTGACTGACCGACTGACTCCTTTCGTATCGAAGAAGACATGAGGGCGAAGGCTGGCCATGGGATTTCGAGATGCGTAGTACATGGGCAAAGGGCCTCTTGCTTTCAAGAGTGATGGTAAGTACCTAGGTATATGGGAACCTGGGTACCTACCTAGGTATTTTCCTAGGTACCTAGGTAGATCGGATGCCTTAGTAACGACCTTGGAAATACGTACCTAACTAGCTTGGTACCTGGGACATGTACCAGTACTCCAGTATCAGGTACCTAGGTAGGCACTTACCTGAAAACTTGAGTAAGCCATACCCACCTAGGTACCTAGGTAGGTACTTAGGTACTTAAGTACTTAGTAGCCATTCAGTTATTTGCCGGCCGCTGCGCCATCAACTTTTTGTACAAACAAAGCCTATCTACTGCCTCATCTGCACATCACGACATGCCGAGTTCTTTATAGAGAATACTTCACCTGCGCCTCTCTTCTTTCCGTCAATTGGATGCGCAGCTGTACAGTGGCTTCGATGCGACAATGTCTGCGGCCACTCCAAACGCGCCGCTTGGTGCGCAGCTTCGCGCTTCATGACAACCTCGTCCATGTTCAACGCCACTTGACACCATTCTTCCCCGCCCGACAAACCTCGAGCCTCTACCGTCCCAGTCCTCTCCAAGCTAGATTCGACGATCTGAAAGGGGCCAATCGAGAAGGGTGGGCTTCATTGGAAACGAGAAGGACATATGCCACACCCTCGAAGAAAGAACCTTCTGACCTTGAGAAGCGCATTGCCGCCATCCCCCTCGAGCGCTTCCGCAACTTTTGTGTTATCGCACATATCGATCATGGCAAATCTACCCTCAGCGATCGCCTCCTCGAGCTCACAGGTACCATATCGAAGGATGACGAGAATAAGCAGATCCTTGACAAACTCGACGTCGAGCGCGAGCGTGGCATCACCGTCAAGGCACAGACATGCACCATGATTTACAAATACAGGGGGGAGGACTATCTCTTGCACCTTGTTGATACGCCGGGCCATGTGGATTTTAGAGCAGAAGTTACGAGATCATATGCCAGTTGCGGCGGTGCCCTATTGCTTGTAGACGCAAGCCAGGGCATTCAGGCGCAGACGGTTGCCAATTTCTATACGGCGTTCGCGCAGGAATTGATCATGGTCCCCGTTGTCAACAAGATTGACCTCCCCTCTGCGGACGTCGAGAGGGCCGTGGAGCAGCTCAAGGACACCTTTGAAATAGGCGACGAGGCCCACGAGGGCGGTGCCCCGGTGTTGGTATCAGCCAAGTCTGGTAAAAATGTCGAGGCTATTCTGCCTGCCGTCATCGAGCGGATACCACCCCCTCAGGGCGAGTCTAGCAAGCCATTGAGGCTTTTGCTCGTCGATTCGTGGTATGACACCTTCCGGGGCGTTACCTTGTTGGTGAGACTGTTTGACGGCACCATCAGGGCAGGCGATCATGTCATCTCGCTCGCTACGGGGAAGAAGTATACCGTGGGAGAGGTGGGCATTCAGTACCCAAACCAAGTCCCACAGACGGTTCTCCGGGCAGGGCAGGTCGGTTACATCATCTTCAACCCGGGCATGAAGCGCATTCAGGACGCCAAGATCGGTGATACATTCACCACCCTTGGCAACGAGGACAAGGTGGAAATGTATCCTGGTTTCGAGGAGCCTAAGCCGATGGTATTCGTTGGTGCCTTCCCCACCGACCAGAGCGACTATACAAAGTTGTCCGAGAGTATACAACAGCTCGTCCTTAACGATAGGAGTATCACACTGCAAAAGGACCATTCCGAGGCGCTTGGGGCAGGTTGGCGGTTGGGCTTCTTGGGGAGTCTGCACTGCTCGGTCTTTCAAGACCGGTTGAGGCAGGAACATGGCGCGAGTGTCATCATCACGGAACCCAGTGTGCCATCCCGCATCGTCTACACCGATGGCAAAGAGGTCGTGGTGACCAACCCCGCCGAGTTTCCCTCGGACGAAGACCATAAAGCCAGGGCAGCGACGTTCTACGAGCCTTTCGTCCACGCGATCATAACGCTGCCAGAGGAGTACCTTGGTCGTGTAATGGAGCTGTGTGAGGCGAGCAGAGGGGAGCAAGTCAGCCTCGAATTCTTCCACGGCACGCAGGTCATAATCAAATACGACCTGCCAGCTTCGGCTCTGGTTGATGACCTGTTTGGCAAGTTGAAAGGCGCGTCCAAGGGCTATGCCACGTTAGACTATGAAGATGCCGGTTGGAGGGAAAGCAGACTGCAGAAGTTGCAGTTGCTGGTGAACAAGAAGCCAGTGGACGCCATCTGTCGCGTCGTGCACGCCAGTCAGGTTGACCGGTTAGGCAAGCAATGGACAGCCAAGTTCAAGGAGCACGTGGACCGTCAGATGTTTGAGATTGTCATCCAAGCGGCGGTCGGTAGGCGGATCATCGCAAGGGAGACGTTGAAGCCATTCCGGAAGGATGTGTTGGCGAAACTGCATGCGAGTGATATCACCCGCCGCAAGAAGTTGCTGGAGAAGCAGAAGGTGGGGCGGAAGAAGCTGAATGCCATCGGGAATGTTATGGTCAAGCAGGAGGCTTTCCAGAAGTTTCTCACGAAATAAGTCTGCCATTGGAAGGATTCCACTGCAATCGGATAGATGGGCACACTCGCAGTAGACAGACCACTCACACTGTATATAACATACGTGGTTCTACATAGCGGTGTAGCACAAGCATCATGACAGCGAGCTGGTAGCAGTTCAGAAAAGTAGTAGGATGAGTTGTAGCATCACTTCAGTCATGTGTATCTCTTGGCTGAATCAATAAGCCCAATGTCTATTAAGTACGGGTCTGTATTCAATGACAGTCTCGGTCTTGTGATGGTTGACGTATACCACGTAACAAATGTACTGTGAGTGCAGTATTTGGTCAGTAAGACTAAAGAGAATCGCAACGCCTTTCCTCTTAACGCCTTCTTTTCTCCATGGAAATGCATCAAACCAGAATAAAGAGTCGTACACGCAGGCCACCGCAGTCCAAAAACTTGGAACCCATGTGACGACAAATGCTGCCCCACCAACACCTTGCCATGTTCTAAGTGACTTGTTTCAGATAATCAAATAAGTTTGCAGCTGGCCCCTGAAGCACGCACCGGTGCCAGTCCCCTACCTCACCGGAACCACCTTGGACAATGTCTGCTGAATATCCAGAAGAGGATCCTTGGCAGGCATAAGCCCATCACGACGGATTAGCATTGACGGGAAACGGATCTTGGCCTGTTGAAAAGACACATCACATCAGCATTTGCTCTTCCACCAAGAACAGACGGTGATGCGGGGGGAACGGGGGACACCTACAGCGGCCAGACTACTAGCATATTTCACGCCCAACTCGTTGGCAATGAAGTTTAACCGCCCCACAGCCCAATCCCGTTGCTCATCTGTAGTATAATCCGACGTCCTCACTGTACTGAGCGGCCACGCCACCATTAGGCCTCCCAACATCTTGGACTGCTCGTCGTCCCCGCAGGCAAAGGCACCTGGGGCCGAGGTCCCGGGATAAGGGATATTTGCTCGGTGCATGCGAAGCATATATGGTACTGTGGAGATGATGTCTGCAATATTGGTCTTGGAAGTCCTCACGGCGGTGGCGTATTCGGGGGTCGAGCGGAAATCGGCCGGTGAACACAGCCACGCCGCGACACGGATGAGCAGACTCATGAGGATTATCCTCGTCGAACGGGACGCGTTCCATGCGTTGGCAATCATGAGGTCGTAATAGACATCGACGCGGCCGGGATACACAGCCGTGTGCTTGGCCTCGCCGTCGCCGAGGACCTTGTCCTCCCAGTACAGGGGCGTGGGCTGGTACTCGGCGGGGAGGCTCCTCAGCCAGCTGGCGATGCGGTGGTCAAGGCCTTGTACCTTACGGAGCATCTCGAGCATGATATCAAGGCCTTGGTCGTTGCGAGGCAGCGAGGCCATCAGCCGCGTGACTTCAGCGCGGAGGTCACTTGTCTCGAGGGAGAAGCGCTGGCAGCGAGCACCAATGGAGTCCTCTGCGACGGACTCGGGCAGCCACCAGTTGACGCCCATACCGGTCGACGTACCGGAGGACAACGTCCGCGCAATGATTTGCATGCGTACCGCATTAAACAGCAGGACAGAAACCTTGCTCCGCACCATTTCTTTGCCGCGGGAACGGACGAGTTGCATGGCACCCTCGATGTGAGTGCGCCAGGCCAGCATACCGATCTCTTTTGCAGCCGTGATCTTCTCGAACAGGGACAGCAGCAGCACTGTCGCCAGCGTACTGTCAGTTTTGCTCTCAGATGGGTTCCTCAGGGCCTTGTTGACAGCCAGCAATGCCCTCGAATGCTGCATGAACGACAGCTCCATCAGGTCCATGGTGTCGGCCTTGAGCCGGTTGCTCATCGCCGCAAGCGCACATGCGCTATATGCCAACTGAAAGGGGCTGTCTGCCCTACTCTCAGCGTTCAGCAAGGGCAGAAGGTACTCGAGATGTCCCGAGTTTCTTCCCCGTTGGGCGGGCACCATGATAAAGTTCCATGCGAAGAAATGGCTGGCTCGTTGATGCAAGGGCACTGCGGGTGCAGCTGTTGGGCAGGCCACCTCGAGGTGTGAGGTAGTCGTCGAGGAAATTGCTGGTGCGGAAGATGCGGAGGAGCCGGGAGAGACGAGGGTAACTTCCCAGGCTCCATTGCCCTGGGCGGTGTTTTCTGGCGGTGTAGACTCGAAGGTTGTGAATGGCCGTCCTTCCTCAGCCGCTCTCTTGGCTGCTTTCTTTGCCTCGGACTTCCTTGCGCGGGCAGCGGTCGCCTGTGTCTCGTCTCGATGGAGGATGTCGAAGTCGGATCGGTATCCGGAGCAGTGGCGGCGCGACTTGGTGCATTGGTTGCAGACGGGTCTCGTTTCGTCGCACTGGCAGAGAACAAAGACCGGTTGTTAGTCAATTCGAATCCGTCAACAAGAAGGACAGGAAGACGCCATTGAAACCCGCACCTTTATCCTCCTGGCCCGACATGTTCGACAGCCCATCGAGGGCTTCCCGCAGTACACCATTATCGCGAAATGCCGGTGCCGTCAATCCTCGGGTGTTTCCTGATCGATACTCCCACGCACGTTACGCTAAAAGGATTGGCGCAATGCAGATAGCCGTGCCTAGAAAAAGTGAAGAAGGACGGCTGCAGTGTCGAGTGTCTGTAGCGTTAGTTTTCTTCTCCCTCCAAGGGAAGTGGATAGTGAAACAAGGTCACATGTGCACCTTGAGAAAGGGAAAAGCAACATAGATGCCGTTGTCCAGGTCGAGAAACGAGATGGATGGATCCATGACCCAAGCTTGCCAAGGCATTTACACGGTATGCACATACATACACACACCAGTGTGAGGAAGGAGATCCGGCATCCCGCAGAGGTATGTAAGTGGATCAAGCTTCTCTAGCCTCCTCAGCAATCGCCATGGCTATTGCAGCACCCGCAGATGTCGTTATTAGTTTTATGTACGGATTGTATACAGTGCAGTGTACCACCTATGTACACATATACTTAATCAGGTACAAACTATAACATTGAGAGGATCACGGTCCACAGTGGGGCCTTGGCTGGTTCAATGTTGATATACTCAGAGCGTGCAAAGCAAACTGTTGGTTTTTCTGGTGGTCTTACTTTCAAGTATACGGACCCCCCCCCCTAAAACTCTGTAAAGAGGCCCCTCCTTCAGCTATCTATACACGCCGCTACATATGATCTAATTCAAGCCCAAATTCAAACAACCCAAGTTCTGTTAAATAAAATGACATCAACCCTAATTCATCAACCTCGTCAACCTAATTAATCAACTGAATCGCGTGAATCGGGTTGAAATCCTGAGATGCTTAGATAACGGCCCGGCTAAACATATAGTCCAAGATCGATAGGCGGACTATACCCTAACCCGATTAGGCAATTAACCCTAACCCTGGCCGGCCCGCTACCCTCCTAACTATACTTTACGCGTTCTAGCACGCCTAGCCTAACAGTAACTATCACTAACACCCTTACTTTCTCGCCGCCCCTATTACCTAAACTACTACCTAAATCAATCACCTATAGCCGCGTACTATACGGAATAGCTTTATTTTATATTCATTCTGTTCCTCGTTATTTCCGCTATATCCCTTACGTTTTTTTTACTCTTAAAACGATAAACTTTAGCGGTCGTAGCGCGACGGCGCTACTAGAAGGCTACGTTATAGTATACGCTAGCGACCGCTTAATTAAGGGCATCTACTTAATTACAGAGGACGCCTTCTAGGCTATTAAAACTAGCTAATTCGATACTTTATATTTATTTATAAAGGCGGCCTCGGTACGCGCTAAAAAGGACGGGTTATATAACCCTAATAGCCCCTTTATTCGCTATAACCTTAAATATAGCTATCGCGATAAAGGTAAGGACCTAAAGGGCTATAATGCTTTATAGGGCCTATAACGAAGGTAATAGTCGACTATATAGAGAACTAGCTATAGGTATTATATTAAAATTTACCTAGAACGTAATAGTAGTATCTAGCGGCTCGAGTTTATCTATAACTTTTATAATTACTATAGCTCGCTTAACCTTATCTCCGACCCTTCTTATCGCTATATATAGCGACGATTATACCCTAGTATTATCGAGGCTTAAGTTAAAAGGCTATTAATTATAGCCTATATAACTACCGAGAAGATTACTACGCTTCTTCGCGGTAACCTCGATACTTAGGAGCCGAGGGTATTACTACCTTTATCGCCTGAAATAGAAGAATCTCTCCTACCCGATATTATCGGCTCCGGCTTTATATAGGGTAATAGTATAATACCGGACTCTTCTATATCCGAGCTGCCTCGCCTACCTACCCTCGACCCTTCCTTACGAATACCTATTATTATAAAGGACGTTAAAAATATCTAGGCCGAGTTACGCTATATAAAATATAGCCCTTTTACTACTATATAATTATTCCTCTACTAACTATAGAAGAATAAGGCGCGGTATAGTATATACTATAAGATCGCTCGTAATAGCTAGGGGCGTATTATAGGCTTCTTCTAGACTTATTAATAGTACCTATAGATATAGCAGAAGTACCCGGATTTAATAATACTAGATAATATATATAAAGTAATCCCCTCTACCTGTTTTCTATAACTTTATATACTAACTGCTTATATAAGTTAATCGCTTTAATATACCGCTCTACTAGGTTATAGGTACTACCTCCTTCTATACGAACTACCCTATTGTTTTCGCCTTTACCTCCGGGGAAAATATAGAAGATTTTACCTGGATTCTTATAGCCTTATAGGACCTCGCCGGGTAGCCGGAACTATAGATATAGGAGCCGAAAGTGATTATAAGCGACTTCTACCGGGCCTTTAAAAAAGTTACTAAGAGTATCTTTCCTAGCGTATAGTAGTAAATATATATTTAGTACGTTAATAAGAATATAGCCTATAATATAAAGAAGAAATAAGTAGGTAATAGGTAGAATCTCGATAGCCCTAACTGTAAGGAGGAAGAGGAAACCCCTGATTTATAGGGGCTATAGTTAACCGGGCCTGATTATAACGATACCCCTAAGATAGCTTTATTTAAAGCCGACGTTATAAGGGCCTCCGCCCTTACTATATAGCTTACCTAGCCGGAAGAGGAGGTTACCGAAGCGGCGATAAATAGCCTCGAGGCTACCCCCGTTAACGAGGGTATCCCTATAGCTATAGCCGGGCCTAGTCGATAATACCCCTTTACGCAGGATAGGTTCTTAGATACCTAGGTTACTCTTACGAGGTAGTATATAGAGGAAGGTTTCTAGCGGTATTAGGCGATAATTATAAGGGAATTTATCTCTTAAAAACGTATACTATACTTCTTACCCCTTTTATATAGATAGTCTAGTTAACCTTATTTTATAGCGCTATTAAGGTATCTCTACCGGTATTATCTACTATAAAGGTACGAATAGGCCCGTTTCTCGACCGAAGCCTTCCGGAATTATAGTATCTTCTCTAATACTCGGGTTAAAAGCTCGTATACCGAACTAAAACGTTTCCTACGTAATCGCTTAGGAGATCTGTTTAAGTTATATAAGAGTATTTAGTAGATAATCTATACGAAGAAGGCGAATTATCTTATTAAGTATAGTAGGGAAGACCGCCGGGCTATTATAAAGATCGAGAACTAGCCCTTTATTTTACCCCTCTCTCGGAAGATCTCGTAGATAGCCTTTAAATAGGTTTATTAATAGTTTAGATAGGCCCGAACGGAGATAACGAAGGGCTTTCGAAGTAGCTATTAAGGGCGTTTCCGTAGCTAATAAGGGCTTCCTTATAAGTACGAGATAATCCGGCTTCTCGAGGGTATACCCTCTGATATTACGCTATAGTTAATACTCGAGATAGTTAATTTCTACTAGCGTCTAGTTAAGTATATAGTAGGTTACTCTACTAGCTACTAAAATACTATACTAACCTAAGTATAGCCGTATTCGATAGCCTTTAAGGTATAGAGGTTAGAAATCGACCTACGAACGCTATTAGGCTAGTAACGATCTTATTAGGGGGTATACGTCGTCTTTAAGGACTTCGATATCGATATACTACTCGATAATACCTTAACTACCTATAAGGTATTACGGGATAAAGCTAGCGCTCTTCTTCTTACTTAGTTATAGCTATAGCGTATAGTACTACTCTCTCTGTTATCGTTAAATACGCTTACCTTAGTAACGGGCCGAGGCAGCGTAGTAGCTATAGGGCGAGTAATAAGGCCCTTATCGGGTAGAGGTAGAGGTAGAAGTAGAGGCAGAAGTAGGGGTAGAGGAAAGGGCGGCTCGACGATGCCCTTATAAGATACCGTATAGTTAGAGATAGCGGCCGTTCTATACTAGAACTAGGAGTAGATAGGCTAGGTACTATAGCTTCTATAGTAGTAATAACTAGCCCGTTTACCGCTACCGGCGGTAGTATCGCTGGCGCTACCCTCGTAGTAGTCGGACTTACGGATTCGATAGTAGGTACCGCTTAATACCTAGCCTTGAGGATAATACAGCTAGGGCTTAGTATAATCGCGATTACCGACGATATCTCGAGTACTTTTACGATCCCTCGCGATTACCCGACGAAGCCGAATAGTAATAAGGTACGATAGTATAGTAAAAGGAGGTTAATATAAGGGATAGGGCTTAGGGCGTAGATTCGGTTACCTCTCCGGGCTATAAGCCCTAAGTTAGTAGTATATATTAGATAGGTACTAGCGAGCGTGTTAAATACCTATATTTCGCTTAACTAGACCTTAGGGCCTTCTAGGCTTCGGATATAATTAGGTCTAATCGATTCGATTATAAAGACCTCGGGAAACGCGTTTTCTTAAGCAGAAGCGCTCTAGGTATAGTAGTAGCAGCTATAGACCTATAATTTTTTTCCCGGTCCGACCGGAACGAAGTACTACTAAAATTCCTTATTTATCTCTCTTTTATATATAGATTTCTCTACTATAATAGCTATTTTATATAGTCTATAGCGATTTAATTAATTCGTATCGATTTAGCCTTCTAAACGCTCTATTTCCGTAGCCTTTATAATATATCCTCGTTAAGAAATAATAAGGTAAAGTTAGGCTACCTAGTTAGTGTTTATATAGCAGGGTGTAGCCCGGCGGATAGCCTATATAGCTTCTACCTACGATTAATAGTTACTATAACGTCTAAATCTGTATTAAACCGATTTATTTAATTCGTCTTAATTAGGGTTATAGAATAATATATTTATATAACGAAATAAAAATTCCTTAGTTATTTAAGGGCATCGTGAAGTTACGCTATACTGTTACTAAGCCGTAGCCGGATACTTACTAGTCACTATATACGTCTGTATACTATATATCAGATATAATTTAATAACTACTATAACGTCTAAATCTGTGTTAAACCGATTTATTTAATTCGTCTTAATTAGGGCTATAGATTAATATATTTATATAACGGAACAAAAATTCTTTAGTAGTTTAGTAGTAGTATTAAGTTAGGCTAGTTATAGGCTATTATAGCCGGAATCTTATAATGCTACTTATCTTAGGCTAGTATATACTGTATAAACCTATAGGCGTTAATAGCTACTATAACGTTATAATTTAGAATAGGGCGATTTATTTAATTCGTCTTCTTCAGGGTTATAAGATAATATAAGTAAATAATAAAAGAAAAATTATTTAGTAGTTTAAGGGTATCGTGAAGTTAGGCTTATTATAGCCTATACGTGTAGGCTAAACTATAGCCGGGACCCCGCTATACCCCTTATATATAGATATTGCGTACTATACTACTTATACGAGTTACTAATTACTATTACGTCTAAATCTATACTAAAGCGATTTATTTAATTTATCTTAATCTAGGCTATAAAATAGTATAGTTTTATACTAGAACTAAAAATTGCCTGAGGGTTAAGGGTATCGTGAAACCTAGGCGCGATAATATCTTTCGGGTGAAGGCAGTCTGGATAGCGGGCCGGCTAGGGTTAGGGTAAATTGCCTGATTGAGTTAGGGTATAGTCCGCCTATCGATCTTGGACTATATGTTTAGCCGGGCCGCTTAGATAAGGCTTAACTAGAACCCTAACCCCGGACTAAACACCACTTTATCTCAAACTCTGGGGGTTGGTGTATTCAAGGCCACTGACGCACCTTGCACGCCCTGAAGGTGGGACACGGTAGTTTAGGTCAACGTGGACCGTCTAGGCCGCTTGTGTCTTGAGGTATTGTGAATTGCAAGGGTTATCCATACTTGCAACAGTCCGTACCTCCATTCCGAACGCCCCCCGGACAATTGTTCTCAACCGTCAAGAATGGAGTACCCTGCTTTTATACCGAATGATCCCACCCCTGTGCTTGTCCAGCGATATGCTCCCGGCCTGCTCGCCACGGCTTTATTATCTTTCTTCTTTCTGGCGTTGACAAGAAGGCATAACTTCAAGGGCGAGGCTCAGCCTCGATCCCCATGTGACCCCGTACCATTCGTCTTCAGCACTTCGCAATTCCTGACGCGTAATGACCTTTTATGGAACGTGTCGTGTGAGTATACTCACGGGTGATGGCCAGTCCTAAAAACTGATGTTTCCTTTTCTTCAGAAAGGCGCTCAAAGAATCAAATATCCTGAGGTTGTACTTGGCCGCCATTCCAGTATACCTGATTTCAGGAAGGCACAATGTTCACTCGGTCTTCGAGAGATCACACAAACTCGGCAATGAAAGGGTTTTGGTAGACAGAGTTCTCCCAACGCTATATCGCATGAGCGACAAGGATGTACAGCGCTTTGCGCAGGAACACACAGGGCGAGGAAGGCTCCCAGCCCCCGGAACAGAAACGACACCGCAGGATCACCGTTACTGGCGCTTCTACGAACATGTCCACTCACGAAGGGAAGGCACCTAAAGCCCATTATCGAAGCTTACCAGCAACAATTCTCGCAGGAACTCGACAACAGATATCGCGCTAACGAATCAGTCACTGTGAACATAACAATTTTTGCAGGCACGAGGTAACCAGATGCGCCATCAGCACGTTGTTTGGGCCAAAGGTGTTTGAAACGAATCCAGACCTGCTGGATGCCTTTTGGGAATTCGATGACCACATTTTCATGCTTACACTGGTGTTTCCACCGTGGCTGTACCCTGCTCCTTACCAAGCCCACGATCGCTTCCTCGCCACGATCGCAAAGTTCTGGCGTCGGCGTCGGCTGGGTTTGACTAGGATGGGCCCGGTGCTGAGGCCTACTCGGAACCGCACTTTGGTGCTCGAGTATGCCGGGAGATTGTCAAGTGGCTCAGAGATGCTGGGTTTGGTGACCAGACTACCCCTGCAGCGCTGGGAGCACTCCTTTTTGCGTAAGTCAGACAGGTTCGAACTTGTTGGATGATCAAGAGGATGCTGAATTCTGCGTGCAGTCAGAATTCCAACACTATCCCCACGACAATGTGGGCACTGATCGAGGTGTTCAGGGATAAGGCATTGTTGCAGGCACTGCGGGAAGAGATCGTTCAGCTACATCACGGACCCAGGGGTTCCTCCCCGAACCATTGATGTTCAAAAAGTGGTAAGCTTGCCCCTACAGTAGCTACTGTACTGCAGTCTGTTTCTACCGAGCTCTTGAGACTGCATATGAACTTCAACATCATCCGCAACCTGAACGAGCCTATCACCGTCGAAAGGTTTCAACCTTTCAAAGGCGCCATGTTGCAAGTACCCATGTTACCAGCACATTACGATGAATCCTTCTGGGGTAGCGAGGGCCATCCTGCGTCGGAATTCTGGGCCGAACACCACATCGAGTACGAGAAAAGGATTGATACTGGCAACGTGACCCGCAAGGGTACTTTCAGCGGCTGGGAAACCTGATTTTTACTTTCCATTTGGTACTTTGAACTCTTCGTACCAAGTGTTAACAATTCTGTTCCAATTGAGCTAAGTCTGAACTTCCATGTAATAGGTGGCGGGCAGCCAATCTGTCCAGGACGCCTCTTCGCAAAACACAATATCATGACAACAGTGGCTCTTATGGTGTCCAAGTTTGACATTGAGCCTCTTGGATGGTTCTCTATGGATGGAAAACCATCTGCTGGAGCTGCGGAAAATGATAAAAGCTATTGTGGCAAGGGAGCCGCACCACCAGACCGTGACTTAAGGGTCCGGCTGAAGCGAGTAACTACCTACACGAATACTTCAGTATATATATGGTTGTTATAAATTTGATTGGAGGGCTTTTGTAGGAAAGGGAACAAATACTGTTAGATATCTCACTCCTTCTGTAGTGGCCTACCAGTTGGCAACCCCCGTACGGGCCGGTTGAGAAGCTCGCCAGACTATGTCTTTCTCGCGTTCTTCGTTATTCTTGGACCATTCATGATGACGTTGTTCTTTTGTGACCACCGAAGGTCATCAGATGACAACTGTAGTGTTTGTACCGTCGATCGAATATACTACAAGGTTGGCAAGCTCGTATGGCTGGTCAACTGACGTGAAAAGGGTCGCAGGATTGGTCCTGATGATCGGCATAAAGTTGATAACGTCTACAGGGTACAGTTCACTGCGGAATTTCGAGCGGCGTTTGTCGTCAGCGCTTACCTGACCCCATGTCAATGTTGAGGGGTGATTTGAAAATCTTGACTATCGGCAGTACATGCCAGACTAGTTGTTGCATAGCGAAGCTTCTGTGTCTCCCTGACCGTCATGTAAGCATGAAGGACGAAGGTGTATTCCAATCTGCGACCTTGGTTTGCTTTCGAGACTAAAGACGCTTTGAGGTCTTTTGCATATCGCTCCTTTCTCGGCGTCACTTATTTTACTCGTCACAGGGCTCTTTCTTTTATCCACCACGAGGATCACAAGACCAACTTCGAACCAAGCCTTGAGATAACAGTTCCATTATGGCCTCTCCAGACCAGCCACCACCACAAGCTGCACACCATGAGCTGCGAACAGCTCGGAACAGCGCTGGGTACCTTCTAGAGGCACTGGAGCTTCTACACAAGGTCAACCCACGCATCACACTGCTCGATGTTGGCGCCGGGTCAGGTTCAATCTCGGCAACGCTGGCCCGGGAACTCCAGCCCGATGGACGTGTCATTGCGACAGACGTTAACCCCGACATCCTAGAGCGCGCGCGAACCGTCGCCGAGGCAGCCGGTGTTACTAACATCGACTTCCAACAGGCCGACGTGCTCGGCCGTCTTCCCTTTGACGACGCAACGTTCGACGTCACTCACTGCCACCAGGTACTTACCCATCTCCCGCACCCAGTCGATGCTCTCCGCGAGATGCTACGCGTGACCAAGCCTGGGGGAATCGTAGCCGCTCGTGAGGGCGACTTGGAGACTGAGTGCGTCTGGCCAGAGCTTCCTGGGATGGTCAAGTTCCATGCCCTCACGGCCAATTTCATTAAGCTGGCTGGCGGGACCTCCAAGGCTGGCCGCCAGCTGCTATCATGGGCGCTGCAGGTAGGTTCCGGCGTCCACCGCGACCAGATTACACCGAGCTTTGGCACATGGTGTTACTACGATTCTACTGAGAGAAAGATCTGGGGTATGTCTGCTAGCTCTTGTTCCCTTCCCCTTTGTGTTCCATGCCTCTTCAGATCTAACTTATATATCTATAATGCTTTAGCACAGGCCATGGTGGATCAACTTCGTATCGGCCGCTTGCGCGAGATTGGGCTGGCTGCTGGGCTTGGTACTGAGGACGACCTGGAGGAGATGGCTACGGCTTGGGAAGAATGGTCCGAGAGCGATGAGGCTATTCTGGGTATGATGCATGGGGAGATCCTTATCCGAAAAAAGTGACCTTGCATCCGCCCGAGTTACGCGCTGGTGTGGCGAGAAACACCTGGGCAGGGATGGACTGTATACCTGATCAAACACAACGTTTCTTTGCATGAGTGATATGCCGTTGGTGTTGGTCGGTTGTGCGAGGAAGTAGGTCACTTTGATTGGGGAGTTGGTTATGAATGGTGGAAGGTATGAGAGAACTGGCCGAAATCCTCGATACAGTCAGTGCTAGGGCAGCCACTCGGAACCAAGTAGAAGTATCACCCCCGTTCTTTCTTTCACCTGCCACTATCCCATTGGTATCACTGTGGTCGCCAACTTAGGGCCAAGAGAATCTTCCCCCTGTTCCTGTCCGCCCCTCCCGCAGATAGTCCAACGTACAAAGAGGACTACAGGACTTCGACTTGAGAAGTTACGGCATCACTTAGCATATTATGTTTCAAGCTGCTTCTTCACATCGTTTATTTACATTATCAGTTCCTCTCTTTGAACTGAAATCATCATGGTTAGGCTGTGATCGGTCCTGTTCCTGCGATCAGGTCCTTCTTTGGCGAGTTTTCCGAGCTAATCTTCCCCTGAAGCCCAAGTTCACTGTCAATGACCCTCCCGATCTTCACAGAGGCATAGGTATACATCGTGACAGACTTCTTGAGACCCGAGTGGTGTTGACCTTTAGAATCACGGGACCTGTGGCCTCCTGAGAGCGCTGCAAATCAATCTCTATGGTGGGAAGATCCATACATCCCATACCTCGGTAGGTCCTTTATTTCAACCTCATATATAGTTCCCCCAACTAGAGTTTCTGCCGGAAAATGATCGAAGGTTGGGAAGGAAAGCACACAAGCCAGTTTTCGATTGGTATGGGATCCAAGTCCATGATTCAATAGTCATTGTAGGACACACTGATCGCTTTTCGCCGGACACTAACTTGTCCTCGGGGCTTTCTAGGGTTTGTAAACTCCTAAAAGACTCTCGATATTTGCACCAAGAGATCCTCGTCAGCCGATTATATGCCAAGGGTTACTATCACCCCGATGGGTTACCACGGTCACGGCAACGTCCCCTACGTCTATTTTGTCCATGAATATGTGGCTGCTTTCGATGCTGCTACGGTTTTCGGTACTATTTATATGGAAGCAAAGACTATGGATCTCAGGTGCTCCTGATGGAGGTGTTGTTCGAGGGATTAGGGTCCGCCGGTATGGTCAAGGCTGATTCCAGAGGTAATTAGTGAGTAATATGAGTGTACGTTGAGTTCCTTTTAAAGATTCTCCCACGCACGCTAAAAGCACAATTTGGCATTTGTCTTGTTTCCAGAAGACGCGGAGACTTTCTGCTTCCTATAACAGGAAGGCTCAAAACTCGTTTCCCTTATTGCATCGTCAATATCACTTAATTCAACACTTGTAGTGTTTACTACAGGACTTTAAACTCATTCCGACCTAGTATGTATTTTTCGAGTCAGACAAACAAATTCTGAAATTTTGAACCTTGGGTATCATGTTAGACTTGGTAGAGGGATTGGGCATGAGTTGCTCTCTTACCAGTGTCTGAGGCTTTATTCGGGTGCCCAACCAGGTGAGTGTCGTAGTGGCTTTGGAACAGCTTCAAACAATCGGGCTCTATGAGCCTGATGGGGGCGCATACAATTTGTTGCCCATGGGCGTGTGGATTGTGAAGCCTGTCACGGGTGGCATGCATCCTGCTCTTCCGGCTCTTACTGAGACAATAATTATATGATTACTCCAGGATTGCCGTATCTTACCAGGCTGGTAAGTGACTGTGGCCACTAGAAACTGTACATGTCACGAAGCAGGGCGACATGCACCTACAAGGCAGGTTCGACACTGGGACCTTTTGCTTCCTGGGGCCGGCGATAAAGTATTGTGTGCAGGTCCATACGTGGTGCAAATATATATAATATATTACTACTTGATTCTGTATTTATTTTGGAATATGTTTCCGCACAC